>JAMZAV010002321.1:0-182857 GCA_024449915.1 Sweltsa coloradensis | reverse complement strand
ATTCGTTTTTTTTTTTACGAAGACCAGACCATCCACAAATGTGAGGGAGCATTCTATTACAAATAATTTAAATACTAAATAACAAAATATATTAAAATAAAAAACAAAACAATCTTAATAGGTCGACTATAATGCACAAAAAACATGTACAACATGTGCAAATTGACAACTGTAGAGTCTTTACTAGCGGTCACAGTGTTATACAATGCCAATAATTCTAGAAAAAACTTCTTAAATCATTGACATTCTAAATTATGAATATTGTTGGTTTGGTGAAACCTGCTTATTTTTATTTTACACTAAAGTAAAAAGGCATAGCACGTTAAGCACTAATCTACAATGGAACTTAAAAATGTATGTGTTGAAACTGTGCACAAATATACACTCAAACAAGCACAATATGCGCCCCGTAACAACGCCTCATTTTGCAAATCACCAAAATATTTTGATTCAAATCATTTGTCCAAATTGCAAAATCAAAATGTAGTGTATTAAAAAAAACATAGACGAGTGCGTCAACAATGGGATATATATTTTTACCAAATTTCTCCAAGTTCTCTGAGCAATAAAATCGCCACAATGTTATTTCTTTTTGGAGTCTTTTCTACGGTGGAACGTAGCTCGAAATCGTCCGATTTTGACAATTTATGCACAGGTCATGCTAATGCCAATATGTTTTACTTTACTCTAAAAAATTATTACTATAATAAGCCCACATGAAATATGTTTTTGGTGTTTGAAGGTTTAAAACTAAGTGAATAGAGTTCATTACTGACCTGCTGCTGGTGGTCACAGTTGGTGGTTAATCTTTTCTCCTTGAGCTTCAATTCACAAAAGATGTGAAGTGGATGGTTGACCAACAGTGCCTCATGAGAAAATTCTAACTTTTTTTCAGATTTTGCGCTGTGAAAGTAGACAAATTATGTTAGATTCAATCTTTGTTGCCGGACTTTTTATCGTTAAATTATTCCCCAAATAAATAATTCAATTGATAAAATTCATTTAAAAAATATTTTGCCAGTTTTTGTTAAAAAATTTGGAATGCTTCTAAATTCGAAATTAGCAATGACAAATTTCTTGGTAAAATTTTTGAATAAACTGATTTTTTTCTCTTAGTTACACTTTGTTTTTCAATTTTGTTCAACTCTTCTCGTGCTATGAATTTACCAAAATTCTGGGACATTTAAAAAACTGACCGATTTTGCAATTTTTTACACTTAGCTCTTTTGTATTGTCCGTAAAATCTCTTTCAGGCACTGCATATAAGTTTGGGGAAAAACTGCAGTAACAAGATAAGTCTGTATTTTCCGTAGAAAGGTGGTTGTTGTTGGTAACCACTACGCATTAAAGTACACAAAATCAGCAAGTGGGTGGTCAACATCGGTAACCACCGCGCCTGAAGAAGTTTAATCTAACTGTACAGGCCTATGTGAAATATCCTTTAAGTAGTACTAGGAAAACGCTAAAGTCCCGCCGCGTTGATGGATGAGCATTTTAAAATTTTTTTAGTTTGCGTGGGATATCTTTACTTTTGCAAGTGCTTTGTTTTGCTGCCTACGCATTGTAGGAGATTGTTGTCAAGTTTCTATTGTTACCTGTCAATTGGTATTATTTACCGTAAAAACTTATATTAAAAGCTTTATTTCTATGGATTCTGGCTAACTTTTTCAACTTTTTCTTTCAAAAGATTCTGCATCACCAAAACCTTAATGTCCATGTATAATATGAACGTTGTAGCCCCACCCGTTTGGTCAGAGTTGTCCCAAATGGCACAAAAATATCGTACAAAAAATAAAAAAACTTATATTAAAAGCTTTATTGATATGGATTCTGGCTAACTTTTTATACTTTTTCTTTAAAAAGGTACTACATCACCATAACCATAATGTCCATGTATAATATGAACGTTGTAGCCCCACCCGTTTGGTCAGAATTGGCCCAAATGTCACGAAAATATCGCACTAAAAATCGAAAAAAATCGTAAAAGTACGATATTCATGAGAAATATTTATTCGATTGTACCCAAAAGCCATACACCTCTAAGTTCAGAGATTTCGAAGGTACTGTCAAATTTTCATCAAGATCGAATATGCCGTTTGCCTGGTAGATAATTAACAAACAGACAAAAAAAAACAAAAAAAACAAAAAAACAAACAAACAAAAAAAAACACCCGAGCTAAATTTTTTGGGGGTCAGTGAAATTGAAGTCTTCGCTTCGCTCATCCAAAAATACCAATAACAATTCACAATCTTTTGACATTAATGAATGTTCTACACAGTGTGGACTGGACACTTCTTGTCGTGGTACGAGCATTATCATAATGAATTTATATGATGGGCGTTGCGATGACTTCAGTTTCGCTACCCTAATAAATTAGTATTATTTTGTTTTTTTTGTGTCTATTTGTTCGCGCTTTGCCGGACAAATGGGTACATCTTCAATAATAAAATTTGCAGGGTACCTAGGAAATATCTAAACTTAGACCTGCCACGTTTTTTTTTCTTTTTAGTTTAGACGAACAAATGTAACTTTTGAATATCGTACTATTATAATTTAAATATTTTAGTACTATTTTCCGTGATTTTTAGCACTCTAATGGGCAAACAGCTGATCGGGAACCTTTCAAAATCTCTGAACCTTGATTTGTTACGATTTTGGGTACAAAGATATATATTTTCACAAACATTAACCAATTAGATAAAAAGATGAAAATATAAAGCAGCATGAGAAGCTACCATGATGGTATTATAGGTTGAGAACTTTACCTTACTTCCAAGGGCGGACTCACACGATCGCCACTCGGATGCCTGATTCCTGACACCAATATTCCCTGGTTTAGAGTCTTGGTGGGGGTTAGGAACTAAAAGCTACCATGATGGTATTATAGGTTGAGAACTTTCCCTTCCTCCAAGGGCGGACTCACACGATCGCCATTCGGATGCCTGATTCCTGACACCAATATTCCCTGGTTTAGAGTCTTGGTGGGGGTTAGGAACTCAAAGGTGACATTATGGTTTTCACAAAAACATGATTCCAAACGAATTTTTGCCGAGTGCTCTTCATTTCGTCCAAAGAGAACCGTGGAGATTTACACTTTTTACTGTAGTAATTTATAGGTTGGTCATAACCGTATATGGTCCATTCCACGGTGTAGGACAGAACTTCCCAGTCGTTGTCAGTGGGGTCACAAAGCTCCGGGCACTGGATCACCTTGGACTTGACGTCGAGGGTGTTACTTTGGTCGCCCATCACTGAGAGTTGACTAGAGACCTGCGGAGGTGAAAGTATCATGTAAACTAACCGTACGCCTCAGAATACTTTAGCTAGACATGTCACTTAAGTATTTAACCTAACAAGGAAAACGCTTAAGTCCCGCCGCGTTGTTGGATGAGCGTAATTGGTGCATTGAGCTGCCATGTGTTATGCTGATTTTCTGTTGTTCTGTGAAAAATTCATTACTTTGTTGAAGTTTTTTTTTAAATTTAATTAAATAAAAATAAATTAACTTAAATTTTAATTTTTTTTAATAAATCAAAATTTTAAAAAAGGAAAAAATCGTAAAGTATTAAAATTTTCTTAAGAAATAATTATTCGATTGCGCACATATTTTACACGAATATATTAATTCATAAAATTAAGGTTCTGTGAAAAAATCATTACAAAAGGATAAAGCATGTAGGTGTTACAAGTCAAAGAATTGTTTTAAAAAAGAAAAAAAAAAACGTAAAATTTCGATTTTCATAAGAAATAGTTTTTTGATTGCGCTCAAATTTCACACGAATACCTATATTCATAAAATTAAGGTTCTGTGAAAAAATCATTAAAATCGGATAAAGCATGTAGGAGTTATAAACTGAAGAAATTTTTTAAAAATCGTAAAACATCGTAAAATTGCGATTTTAATGAGAAATAATTTTTTGATTGCCCTTAAAAACGTGGCAGCTCTTGGTTCAGAGATTTCGAAGGTCTTTATAAAATTTCATCGCAATTGGAGTATTGGTTTAGCCGGAATCGTGGTAACAGACACACAATGATACAGAAAAAAAAACGTTCCGTATTTTTTTCTCCAGTGTAGTGAAATGGAATCTTCGCTTTGCTCGCTACGCTCGCTACGCTCATCCAAAAACTATTCAGTAAGAAAAACTGTTGCCCAAATGAGAACAAAATCTTAATCTAAATCTATCACAAAAAATAGAATTATTCAAAAAGACCTACCTGTAGTATTAAAATACGGTAGCATCACCGTAGAAATAACAGAAAATCTATTATCAAACGAATTCAACCGTTTTGGAAAAGACTCATTAACTAATTGTCAAGAATTGCAAAATATAAGACAGCTGGGCTAATTGGGTACTGCAAAAAAGAGTTGTGGAAATAAATAAACTTCTATTTATGTATAAGGTACCCGGTACCCATTTGCGGGGTCATTTTCATGTTAAATTTACAATGTTTTTGTGTTGGAGCATTCGAAGAGTTTAGATCGAGTCAGCCAGTGTTTATCGACGGCGGCCTCTAAGACAATCTCACAGTTTTAAGTCATTTCTAGTGCTAATGTTGCCGAGCCGAATATTTTATTGTCCTCCTTTGTAAATCAGTTTTTATAATCGAGAGTGCGTATGTAATCGACCATTTGCGCGAGTCTGCTTGCCTGGTCGACTCGTTATAGTCGGAAATGACGTCACGTAATTGGTGCCCAAATGTCGCTTTACGAAAGGCATGTGTCGCCTTCTAGTTTAGCATCCGCGAGTAGTTGCCGAAAGTGTATGCTTGTAGTCTATTATCTGTGCTTCAATCCTACATCGCCTCCTTGCAAGATGGCGGGAGCTAAGTAAATAAATTGTATAACTGATTGTATTTAAATAGATATGCAGTACAATATCTTGATTGTATATAATTCGCAATACGTTATTTTATTACTTTTAACAGTTCTGGAGAAGCTAATGTAGATGTTTCAACTTTTTTTTTCTTTAAAGCCTCACCTTTTTACGGGATGGTTTTTGAAGGCAATGTAGTCGCCCTCAAGTATAAAAACCAAATCTGTTATTATGTTTGGTGTAACCAGGCTAGCATGGAGTAGGCTAGTTTAGCAGGCAAGCAGACGAAAATGCATTCCAGATTCACCCTGAGTAGGATTGACGTTCACGATTCAATCAATAATTTGAGCGATGCAATTTGACACAATAATTTGTGAATGAATGTGCTATAGCCTAATAAGTTTTGTCTGCCTACCTCGCTGCACAAAAAGTATCACTAACGTATTAATAATAGATTAAAAACAATAAAATATACTCAATTAACTCCCTCAGACAGCAAAGTCAAAACAGTTATAACACAGAGACCAGAGAGAAAATAGTCAAACTACGATAAAAACTCAATTTATTTCAGGAGCTATCAAATACAACTAGATATCAGACTGAGACTGCCTATTACCTTATGCATTTGAAGCAGAGCTGCAGAGACGATTATCACAAGACCACAAGTCTTAATCTAAGGATACAACTCAAATGTCCAAACAAAACTGACAGAGTCTATAGTAAAATAGTAGATGTAGGCTACCGCGGTATTTTAAAAGTTTTTAAAGAAGAAAACACTAATTTGTTGTTCTTACCGTTATTTACTATGTAGGAAAAAATAACCTATACGTTTTTGTGTCTTTTCTTCTAGTATATTATATACTACTATTATATACTATCTTTAAATACAAAACATTCGATTCGGCCGGGACTTGAACCCTGGACTCCATCCATTCAGCTCTGTTATGCACAAACAATTCTGAGGTGGTTTATTTACTGGGTCGTTGGTGCAACTGCAATGGTTATGTTGGCTTGTATTAAATATTATCAGTTTCAAATACAGGAGTCATTGCTGACTATTAAAATCGAGAAACTAGATTTTCCTGGTTCCAGCAGACCTGTATGTGTGATGTAGTACGTCAATTGTGTCATTCTGGTAAATATTGCTTAGCCGTGGACTCAAGGGCAGAGCGTTAGCTATAGAATGTCCACCTGTACGATGAACTATAACTAGGAAAACGCTTAAGTCCCGCCGCGTTGTTGGATGAGCGTAATTGGTGCATTGAGCTGCCAGTTGTTATGCGGATTTTCTGTTGTTCTGTGAAAAAATCATTACTAAGTTGAAGATTTTTTTTTTTAATTAAATTAAGTTTAAAAAAAATTAACTTAAATTTTAATTTTTTTAAATTAATCGTAATAATTTTAAAAAAGGAAAAAATCGTAATATTGAAATTTTCATAAGAAATAATTATTCGATTGCGCACAAATTTTACACGAATATATTAATTCATAAAATTAAGGTTCTGTAAAAAAATCATTTCAATCGGATAAAGCATGTAGGTGTTATAAGTCAAAAAATTGTTTTAAAAAGAAAAGAAAAAACGTAAAATTTCGATTTTCATGAGAAATAGTTTTTCGATTGCGCTCAAATTTCACACGAATACCTAAATTCATAAAATTAAGGTTCTGTGAAAAATCATTAAAATCGGATAAGCAGTAGGTGTTATAAGCTGAAGAAATTTTGTAAAAATAAAAAAAATCGTAAAATTGCGATTTAATGAGAAATAATTTTCGATTGCGCTAAAAAACGTGGCAATCTAAGTCAAGATTTCGAAGTCCTCCATAAATTTCTCGCAATCGCAGTATCGGTTTAGCCGATCGTGCTAACAACAGACAAAATACAAAAAGAAAAAAGAAAAGAAAAAAAAAACATTCCGGATTTTTTTCTCCAGTGTAGTGAAATGGAATCTTCGCTTCGCTCGCTACGCTCGCTACGCTCATACAATAATATATGTCAGGTTAAAATATTTGTTTATAGTAAAAAGTGAAAAGAAACTTTAGGTCGTAGAATCAACATTCTTTAAAATTAAAGGTAAACAAATCATTCTAGGCACTGGAAACCAAAGTCTCAGTTCATCACTAATAGTACTCCAGCTCTCAAGATACCCAAATACTATAAGGGGCCTGTTTAAGTCCAGGACTTATTAAGCTGCCTTGTTCAGAGGGAACCAAGGAGGATACGGTACCACTAGTTATAATCCCAAAATGACTATGATTCAGGAGGTCCCGAGTTCGAATCACGCCACCGGCAACCCTGACTGAAAGTTTGTTCGATGTTTTATTGCAAGGGTATGATGTAAGAGACTGAGAAAAAGCCAAAACACCTAGTTATAGTCACCTGAAAAGGGGCATGCATTGAACCCTGCACAGTTTTTCCGCGATACATTTAAAAGTAATTACAAATAAAATTTACAATCCCAATACAAGGTAGACTTGATAGTCGAGAGTTTTGACAGTATGCCCCAATTCACAGTCACCCTCCGCCAGTGTTATTTATGTAGAAAAATATACTCACATTGTGCTTGGACGAACTTTAGGTAAACACTTGAACTGATCTAGTGTGTTCTTGTTTCTATGGATTCTTATTTCATTATCTTTGATTGTTATTATTTGAAAATTTACTCTAACAGAAGGCAACACAAAACATTGACTTTATAAGATTTTTTATTATTGACTGCACAGTCATATTTAATGTTATTTGTCATTTTATTTTCAAATAACGACGGTTTGATATTTATAAGTATGCTGATTATTATTTCAAACCTTTGATATTTTGTAAAAATAATAAAAACTGTTTGCGAGTTGACGTATGGCGATGACTAGTGTTTAGTTCCAGTCGTTGATCTTGGAAGAATCGATGCCATCGATGAGCGAATGTAGGCTGGTTGGCCACGATTTACGCGTAGGTGTTTACTAAAGATCCTTGATGATAATAACCAGGAAGCTTTGCAAACGCTCTTTCAGGCGCGTTGTGGATGAGCGTAATTTTTTTAAACGGAAAAAATGTAAAATTGTGATTTCCATGAGAAATATTTTTTAGATTACGCTCAAATTTTCATACGAATACATCAATTTATAAAATTTAGTTGCTGTGAAAAAAATCATTACAATCGGATAAAGCATGTAGGTAGGTTTTATAAGTTAAGAAATTTAAAAAAAAATCGTTAATTGCGATTTTTATGAGAGAGGTATGAGAAATTATGAGAAATAATTTTTCGATTACTCTCAAATGTCTCACGAGTATATCAATTCATAAATAAAGGTCCTGTGCGAAAATCATTACAATCGAAAAAAGAATGTAGGTGTTATAAGTGGAAGAATAAAAAAAAATCGAAAAAAATCGTTAATTGCGATTTTTATGAGAAATAATTTTTCGATTGCGCTCAAAAACGTGTCAGTTCTAAGTTCAGAGATTTCAAAGGCCTCCATAAAATTTCATCGCAATTGGAGTATCGGTTTAGCCGGAATCGTGTTAACAAACACACAATAATGCAAACAGAAAAAATAGAAAAACATTCCGGATTTTGGTCTCCAGTGTAGCGGAATGGAATCTTCGCTTCGCTCATCCAAAAATGGTTAGTTATGTAAGTAATGACCTACGTTATCAATGTTTAAGTAGAGGGTATAAACAAGCAGGAGAAATGGCTATTAGCATTCAACTGTAGTCGAATCTCGGATGAGTACGATCTAGGTTCAATTCAAAGAAATTAGGGAAAAATTTAGCTCTAATCAATTATTACCAAAAGTAAACAATAGTGGGAGGTGCTAGGATGTTTCCACACTCACCACCGTCGGCCATTGGAGTCTTTCACACGCCCCAGCATTCCCGGTATCAGTACCCAGTCCTTAAGATGTGTCTAATAGACGATACCTCTGGCTAGTGGGGAAACTTGCACACCCGTAGTTATAATCGATTTCCATATAGAAGGATGTTATTCGTCCCCCACAGACAAGATCTACTCCCAACTAGCTCAACTGCAGTAGCAACGTCGTACTTGAATAAATTACTCATTTTTAGAACTCGGAAACAAAATTCAAATAAAAAATATACTGGTAGGTAGGCCTACAGTGCGCGACTCCAGACAGATGATGAAATGGTCGGAGCCTGCAGGGTTGGCTTAGTCACTTTGGTTTACGTGTCCCTCTGAAAATCACTTGTGTAACTGAATGTGTAAGGGTAGACTCTTTATTATTCCAATTTTAGGGAATGATTAATGGGGTGTTGGGGGTGGAATATCGCTTGCCTCTCGGCGAATTATTTTTCATATTAGTATGTACCACCATGCCAAATTTCATGCTAAAAACTTATTAGGTGCCGTCATGGTGAATGCTGGAAGTCAAGGTAAAAAAAATATAAACTCTAAAGGATAGGGGTTGAAAAAATTTGGTTTAGGAAATGAGAATAGGCCGATTGGGTTGAAAAACATTAAAACATAATTTTAATAACTAATTTGAATAAAACATCAATTTTAGATTGGAGCTATGAATTATTCCAATTTTAGTGGGTGTTGGGGGTGGAATATCGATTGCCTCTCGGCGGATTATTTGTCATATTATTATGTACCATCATGTCAAATTTCATGATGATAACTCATTAGGTGCCTTCGTGGTGAATGCTGGAAATCAAGGTAAAAATAATATAAACTATTAGGGATGGGAGTTGACAAAATGTGGTGAATATAATGAGAATAGGGCGATTGGGTTAAAACACATCAGAACATAATTTTAATAATTATTTGATTAAAAATTTAATTTTGGGTAGAGCTGTGAATTATTTTAATTTTAGGGATGATTTAGGGGGTTGTTGGGGGTGGCATATTGGCTTGTCTCTCGGCGGAAGTATGTGAGTCTGAGGAAGTGGTCCAAGTTTCATAGTTCTATGATGTACCGTTTTCTCTAGGCTCTCATTCCTCTCTGTCAGAATCCCCCCCCCCCCTAACAAACCAACCAACCAACCAACCACCATCCAGCCAGCCGGAAGATTTTCGTCGATTTTTACGCACTTTTTTAACACAGAACGGGGTATCGGATCGGGCTGATTTTTTTTTTGTATGTCATGAACCACATATCAGGTCATATACCGAGTTTCAAGATTGTAAATCTTTCGGGACGGCGTGTGCAGATAGCTGAAAACCACCCAACTCGGATAGGAGTAAACAGGGTCGAATTTTCATCGCCTACTAGCAGTCGCGTGCACTTGGCTGCGGGCGAACGACCGTCGCCCTTGAAACGGATTTCTTTCTTTCTTTATTTTGATACAATCTGAATAAAATAAAATCAAGTGGTGTCCGACACCGAAATAAGAATAAAAACTCGGTTGGAGATGGTTTGATTATGTAGAAGTTTGTTGACATCTTCATTTCTTGTCCATGGGAGGAGTCGAGCAACTCGTCGGTTTAATCTTGCATTCTAGTGAAGCGTATTGTCATAGTATTGGACCAAGAAACAGGGCTAAAACACCGCACGCAAATTTAAATACCGGGCTAATGAAGGATACGTAGGATGGCTTGAATAATGTTTATCAACTACAGCCTCGGAGATGGCCCCTTATGAGAATTGATAGGTTCAATCTCTTACTGACGGTGCTTAGTTCTTTTGGCATAGAGGTAACCAGCTGAGAATTTAGTTTAACTCAAGACTCAGATACGTACTTGATCCTGAGTGGCAACGTCTTCACCCAAAAATGCAGTCTGAGGTGCCGGTCTGTTGCTTAGTTTGCATGTTTTGAAGTTGTTGTTGTTTGTTGTTGTTGTTGTTGTTGTTGTTGTTGTTGTTGTTGTTGTTGTTGTTGTAATGTTTTTTTCAAGTTGAAGAGCTAATTAATTGCGTCTTCGATCGATTGCGTTTGGACGAACTCTCGACAGGCACATCCATTAATTTTTTCAATTTTATTGTTTGACGTTGGAGAACTAGAAACGCTGTCAAGGCTAAATACAGAAACCCAGTACGCAATTTTTTGGACGCAAATTGATAACCCTTCCAATGCCGACGCCCCCGTCACACTAACTGCCGGTTAAATCTCTCCGCGATCGGGTACTCAACTCATGACTCGCTCACTCGTCTAACATCGACTTTGGCGTTTTCCTAGTCTAGTTGGCTACGGCGCCTTTATACCAGGAATATGTGTAGACCCGGTTCAAACAACGGTCGGGATAATTTTTGTGATTTCTGAAGTGTATTTAAAAATTATAGAACATGTTTTGAATTGCATATTATAATGGTCCTACTGGAAAACATAGCCAGTACGAAATACGAGTAATGATTGCAAGGTTTTCTCAATCTTCCAGCAGAATTTTTGGGGAACCTTCAGCGTGCAAGAATCGGCACATCTTGGTAACCATCTGACATTCTAAAAATGATTTAATAAAATTGTTTTTTTCAGCAAAACCAGTGTCATGTAATTATACATCCTACATATTTCAACCTATATTTTCAATTTATAATGTCTTCTAGGTTTAAATCGCACCGGATTTCGCTCAAAATGTTAACTGCTCGCTAAAGACTAATACTGGATGTCTGTTTAAAATTTCAGCTCAATCTGGTTAGGCGTTCGGCCGTTCTGGAGCAAACTCACTGACAAAAACACAGATCTTTTGTCGTTTAACTTGCGTTGTAAGACTCATTGTACTGCTCACTTAATAACGGCAATCGACTCTTGGTTACGATGTTGATAACTACCCACTGCTAGTTTTGTAAGACTGTAAGACCTTCATAATACATTTATTCCTTAAATTCTCAAAAAATTATTTCATACATTGTGGTGTTATTTAGATAATTTCCATAATTTCCATGAAGGCTTTGTCCTTTTGGCAACGTTTTGGATTAATTATAAAATATCCCAATAATTTTGTATTTGCTGTAATTTTTTTGAATAACATTTTATATCATATAAATTTTAACTGGGGGATATCGTCGAATGGTGTAGCTAAAGCGTAAAGCGCGAGGTGGGTTAGACCACGTGGCCCCAAGACTGAAACCCGCAGTCGGCAATCCCGACTGAAAGCTTAGGACGTGTCTACTCTGATTGCTTGAAAAACGTGGCTTATTCTCATTCTCAATTTGACGTCATCAATCATCGGTGACGCAAGAAGCAATTTACGAAGGGTCCCGATCGAGACTGAGAACTGGAATGAAACCTAGTAATGAAAATACCAGACTCAGTTTCATTCTTATTGCTAAAAAATGGCGGCCTCGGGAGACGATAGAATTATGTTGTAGAACGCTTCCGAATCACGTTAAAATGCAAATAATAATGTAGTCTAAAATGGAGTCAAATTTAAAACGGAAACGTTATGTAAACACTTTTAAGAACTGTAAAGATCGCAATCAGTCGGCCACCTGCATGTGTCAACTCCACGGCTGTTCGTCTGATTGTTTTGATGTTGATACCATCGTTGATACTCCCATCAAGAAACGACCGAAAGTTACACATCTAGTAATGAGATTGAGACTGAGGATGAGAATGAGACTGTGAATGAGACTGTGAGAACATAGTTCAGACACGTCCTGACAGTTGTAAATGCGAATGCAAGGGAGACAGTCCTATTAAACTCCCTAAAATATTCCCTTAAAAACTCTCCGAAATACGAAATACCTAGTTATAGACACCAGAGGAAAGGCATGCGTTTCTCCTTGAGCAGGGTTTCCCATAAGCAATTGTTCAATTCATAAATACATTTAATTTATTTATTCATGTTTACTTAATCTTGCACTTGTGAGATATATTTTTTATCTATGTACATAATGAGACATATTTTTCAATTTTAATGTATCAGTGATGGAATGTGTGGCTTTGCCATGCCCGAGAGCCTAGGATTCCTTCTCCATTAACGCGTCCAACAAGACACCAGGATCTGATAGGCGAACCCTCTTCCAGCCCTCCGTTTCTGTAACTTCACCACGGCGCCTGCAACACAACAACAGCAATCTAGTCATGGAAGAAGTCACTAGGGCACAACAACATGGGTGGAAGCCTCCGGAAACACAGTGAGGTTGCCAGTGTGTCAGTGTCTGACGATTGAGACGGACGTCTCCGAAAAATTCAAACAAGTAAGTGTTTAAAATATAGACCTCGGTTTGTAGTTTAATACACACGTCCAATAATAATATATATCCGGGTCAAATAGCTTCTGAAAATGATATAATAAAATAATATATGAACATACTTTCTAGCGAACCTGGCCGCAATTTTCTTCAACTGGAATGACGATATTTATCTCCCTGTTGTATCATTCGTGCTGCGTTCTTCACCGTCACATTCCTGCCCAGGAACTCCCCGCACTCGAGCTTCAGCTCTTCCAGCTCATACTGTCAACAAATAACATATTAAGTGCTACATTGCATTTATTTTCTTTCGGCGCATCAACCGTTAGGTCAAAATGCGTCACTCTAATTAACCTGGTGATTCTGGCCACATCCAGCCACAGGCAGTGGGAGAAAAGAAGAGGGGGTGGCACACATCGGCGTTGTCGCGTTTGTCATTGTCTGGGAGGGTATCAAGGGATGGTATTGGTCGTCCTTGAAAGAGCTTGACTTTAGTTTATGTTGGGAAAATACACATTTTCTTGCTAGTAGCTGATGTTTGCGAGATACAGGTAGCTTTTTGTCTCACCTTGTACGATCGGCAGAAGTATTGTTAACTTTATTTGGTTTTCATAGAGCGTCAACCATCAGGTCAAATACCCGGATTCTAACCCTATAACCCGAACAAGGGACATGATAAACAATTACAACAATAAGACATATTAACAAAATAACCACTTTCGCACGAATGTTCTTGGTGAAACTTTGAAGGGAAATGCGGGAGGATGATGCAAGAATTACTAAAATTGAGTTGGGTTTTTCAATCGTATCAGTTTTAAAGTCTCTCCATTATTGGATGAGCGTAGCGAGCGTAGCGAGCGAAGTGAAGACTTCAATTTGACTTTCTGTTTTTTTGTTTGTTTTTCACTTACGTTACCCCAAGAAAAATAGCTCGGGTGTTTTGTTTTTTGTTAGTTTTTCTGTCTGTTTTTTCGCTCTCTACCGGGCAAACGGCACATGCGATCTTGATGAAAATTTGAGGGGACCTTCGAAATCTCTGAACTTAGACTTGCTACGTTTTTGGGTACAATCGAAGAAATATTTCTCATGAATATCGTACTTTTACGATTTTTTTCGATTTTTAGTGCGATATTTTCGTGACATTTGGGCCGATTCTGACCAAACGGGTAAGGCTACAACTTTCATATTTCACATAGACATTAAGGTAATGGTGATGTATTGCTTTCTGAAAGAAAAAGTTGAAAAAGTTAGCCAGAATCTATAGAAATTAAGCTTTTAATATAAGTTTTTTGATTTTTTATGCAATATTTTCGTGCCATTTGGGCCAATTATGCCCAAACGGGTGGGGCTACAACGTTCATATTTCACATGGACATTAAGGTTATGGTGATGTAGTACCTTTTGAAAGAAAAAGTTGAAAAAGTTAGCCAGAATCCATAGAAATAAAGTTTTAATATAAGTTTTTTACGGTAAATAATACCAATTGACAAGTTACAATAGAAACTTGACAACAATCACCTACAATGCGTAGGCAGCAAAACAAAGCACTTGCAAAAGTAAAGATATCCCACGCAAACTAAAAACTTCCAAAAGCTCATCCATCAACGCGGCGGGACTTTAGCGTTTTCCTAGTAACTTCACATAAACTAAAATGTTCCGAAATTCAAATTTTATTATTCTTGGAAGTGAGCTTGATATGTAACAAAAAACTCATGTCACGGAATTAAATTTACTAAATATTAACGATTGAAATATTCGGTATTTCCCATCTTCTACCATTGTAAGAGGCCTTAAGGCACAAAAAAAGCACATTTACGAACACCAAATTACCTACAATACATCCAAAATAAATTTAAAACTTTCAAAAATAATTTTATAACATTGGTTATTCTACAATCAAAATAATAATCTTTTTAAAATGTCACCTCACCCAAACTCATTGTCGAGATATTTTAGACCAAAGTTACAAAATATTTCAATGCAAGATGAAAATATGTCATGAAAACGTGGCAACTACTACACGAACCAAATGACAACCAACTTAGATGAGCACTGATATCATATTGCTTTTCCTTGTAAAAGCAAAATAAAATATACTCTGGGCCTATCTATTTATGAATCCACAACATGACAGACCATATTTATATAACACATGAGGCAAATATTTAGTAAACACATTTTTATTCGAGTCAATAAGATCTTGTTTTAAATGGGTGGTATACACTCGCTGGAGAGACTTTAACATAAAGTATTG
Organism: Sweltsa coloradensis; assembly: GCA_024449915.1. Lineage (NCBI taxonomy): Eukaryota > Metazoa > Arthropoda > Insecta > Plecoptera > Chloroperlidae > Sweltsa > Sweltsa coloradensis. The sequence goes on along the minus strand of JAMZAV010002321.1, from coordinate 167,706 downwards.
TCTCCTCTTAATGTCGATTTGTCTTGCATCGAAGATGGGACTGTCGAAGATGCGCTTGCTGTGTTGATCGTCAGGAATAAATACGTATGCAGGTAGGTTGCGGTAACAAGCCTTATCAAATAAAATAGATTAACAGACGCGTGGGATTGATTGATTGATTGATTGATTGATTGATTGATTGATTGATTGATTGATTGATTGATTGATTGATTGATTGATTGATTGATTGATTGATTGATTGATTGATTGATTTAGGTCTTTATTTCAAGGCTGGATTAAGGCTAGTGAAACCTTATCTTCAATGGAAACTTCCCCCTCACTTTTGTTCAGTTCTCTCCCACTTCAGGATGTGAGACATCCGATAACGCCGCACATCACTACGGCAACAACAATTGAAAAACTAAATTATTGTCAGTCAGTATGTGTTGAAAGCTTGAGCATGTGGAAGCAAAAAAGGTGATCCACTCCCCAACCAACGACTTAGAACGAGTTCCCACGCGTCTGTTGATGAGTTATGTGATCCTGCTCGCAAAACATAATGTTAACATTGATCCACGACAATCACCCTCATAGCTTTGTTTCATTCACCTTGTCTGCAGCGTGCAGTAGTTCCACCGCCAGCTCTTCATTGTACGGCGGTACCCTGCCCGTGTACATGTATTTAAGAAGCTCGTCCATCGTTGTATATTTTATATCTTCAATGTTGATTGCACCATTTCTCGCCTCCTCCATCTCTGATCTAAACATGGCGGCGAACACTTTGCTGCGAACTGATAGGATACACTTGTGGGCCTCCAATGTCTTGCCCTCTACATGTATGGTGACGTCGCTAAACTCCTTGGACTCGTATAGTTCGCGTCCTACATCATTTATTACCTGTAAAATATTATATTCGTAACTAGGAGAAAATATGTTGCTCTTGTGTATTATTAGCCTGTAGGTCTATGGTCAAATAAATCTGTAGAGATTGATGAGTAACTGGTAGGGTGTCCCCCTCTATCGCCCATGGCCTGCCCTGCACTGCACTGCAAGTTTTCAGCGTGCACAATGGCTCCAGCTTCGATACAAAACTGCGGTTTATGCTTATATTTCTTGCTATTTTCCCTGGTAGCAAATACAATGAATATGCTAACATTATACTTCTCCCAAGAGCTTTTAGATAGCTCAACTAAGTATATTGGTTGATTACCTTTCATGCATGTGAAATTGATTTTGCCCAGCTGGAATAATGAAAATATATTCGTAGTATTTATATAGTCTTTTGTTAGCTATTTTTATTTAAATCTATGCCAGGAACATAATTGTTAATTTAAATCATCTACTTTATTGTCAATTTTATTATATTTACTATTTAGGGATAGTACACACAATTCAATGTTTAAGGGCTATGCAAGTTGTGATATTCCTAATGAATTTGTAACAATTATCATAAAAATAATAAAAACATAATATGCGACGATTCTTGCAACAATGAAAGTGACATATCAAGCGGGTGGCAAGGGCTATTTTAAGCAGGCTAGAGGGCAGAATGTGTACATTTCAGGTACGGTCTTGGATTCTACTTTGTTGGCCTGTGTATGTTTTGGCGCAGAGTTTAATTTTGTTAAATTTCGTAATATAACTGAAAAGTATTCTAAGTTTAGTTGAACTCCAAATTTTGCAACGCTGCAATGCACTGCACGCCAACTAAAACCTGTGAAATATATACCATTGAATTTAAGTTGTAGTTATACATCAACCCGTTTGTAGTGGAATAAACAGACAACGGTCGGTAATTCATATAAGTTAGACATAAGTGGAAATCACGTCTACCGGAACAACACAAATTTCCACGCATTGCAGCAGCGGCACTGCTTTGCACCGCACTGCACTGCTTTGCGTGAAACAACTGCTTGGTCGTAGTTTGCTGCAGTCAGTCGAATGCGTAATAAGGTTATTGGTAGGATAAGCGTAAAAGCTTTGTATTAGCAAACATTACACTTTTTACAGGTCTTTTAAAGCCCACCAATGTTTCTTTCACGTAATACACCCACATGCAGCAGATGGAAAATGTTCTTATTTGGTGGGGGGGGGGGGGGATAGGTTAAGAATCACGATGCCTCGCTCCTGTATTTCTATAGTATACATGATACAAAATTAATCTGTAAGTAAAAGTCTAGTGCAGTGGCGTAACAACGGGGGAGGGCGAGGGGGGTACCGTTCTGTGACAAGATTTTGTAAATTGGCAATAAAACTGGCAATCTTTACGATTTTTGGATGAGCGTAGCGAGCGAAGCGAGCGAAGCGAAGATTCCATTCTACTACACTGAAGAAAAAAATCCAGAATGTTTTTTTTCTTTCTTTCTTTCTTTCTTTCTTTCTTTCTTTCTTTTTTTTTTTCTTTTTTTTTTTTTTTTGAATTTTTGTGTGTTTGTTAACACGATTCCGGCTAAACCAATACTCCAATTACGATGAAATTTTATGGAGGCCTTCGATATTTCTGAACATAGAACTGCCACGATTTAAACGCGCAATCGGAAAACTATTTCTCATTAAAATCGCAATTTATGATTTTTTTTCGATTTAAAAAAAAAAAATCCTACATGCTTTATCCGATTTTAATGATTTTTTCACAGAACCTTAATTTTATGAATTTAGGTATTCGTGTGACATTTGAGTGCAATCGAAAAACTATTTCCCATAAAAATCGAAATTTTACGTTTTTTTTTTTTTTAAAACAATTCTTTGACTTATAACACCTACATGCTTTATCCAATTGTAATGATTTTTTCACAGAAACTTAATTTTATAAATTAATATATTTTCGTGTTACATTTGTGCGCAATCAAATAATTATTTCTTATTAAAATTTTAACATTACGATTTTTTCCTTTTTAAAAATTACGATTAATTAAAAAAGTTAATTTAAGTTAATTTTTAATTTAATTTAATTTTTAAAAAATCTTCAACTTAATTATGATTTTTTCACAGAACAACAGAAAATCCGCATAACACATGGCAGCTTAATGCACCAATTACGCTCATCCAACATCGCGGCGGGAATTAAGCGTTTTCCTAGCACAAAATATCGACGAACCCACGCTAAAACCTTTTATGCTAAAACCAAGTAATGTTCCAACCATCTGTAGCGCATTTGTAGCGCTGCAAACCCGCGTTAGCTGAGGAGCCTCCCCATATACCAACCATTTGTAGCGCTGCAAACCCGCATTAGCTGAGGAGCCTCCCCATTTAATTTCCCGATCCCGAAACAATTGTTTTGCTCGGGCAATGTTGGTCCAATCTTAAAACAAGTACTAATTACGCATCAGATTTGGTTTGATACGGGGTAGAAAGATAAGAGATTTTTACTGATCGGACTTAGCTTGGTAATTGACAATGTTTAACAATTTCTTCACCGTGGTTAAATCACTATTTCGTATTTACTCGGTAAAGCATTGTGTTAATGGTGTTTAGCGGGTGAATATCACTTAAAGCATTGAGTAGACAAAATAATTCATATTATCTTACCTTGTTAATACCGGTGGTAAGTTTTTTCTCCTTAAGCTTGAATTCACAAAATATCTGAAGAGGATTATTGATTGTAGTTTCCAAATGCTCCATCAGCAATACACCGAATTGTAAAATTTGATTTGATTTTCCGCTGAAAGTAGTAAGAATACTTACATAGACATGGACATATCCACCAACCAAACCATGCGCAGGAAACTTGGAATTAATTTAATTATCAATTACAATCATGCTGCCTGAACCTGAACGTTCTACACAATGTACACGGACAATTTCTGTCATAGAAGCTCTACTTAACTTAAATGTATTTCAGGCTGTAAACTTTTGTTTTAATTTTTTGAAAAAATGATTTTTTAAATGTCATATTAAAATTCACAAATAGGCCCTTTACACAGTGAGCTTGACAATTAAAATTTTACAAAGAAAAGCTTTCTTCGATGGGATGAATAAACCTTTTCTCTAACAATTTCTTCAAATCTTAAAGTAATAAAGAGTAAACAGGATAAAACATAATTCGCACACAACCTCAAAATATGACAATAATTTATATCCATTGGTAATGTATTAGCAACAACATCATGAGTTGTCGGAAGTATGTTTTCTTCCGACTTCTTCCTTTTCTGAAATATGTATCTAACTATTAAAATATATTGAAAATAACATTCTCAACTCAATTAATAACATAACATTATGAATAGACAAACATGGGGATCTTTACCTTAGTTCCAACGGCGGCGATATAATATTCTCCACTGGAATGCCGGATTTTCGACAACAATATCCCTTGGTTCAGAGTTGTGGTAGAAGTAAGGAACTCAATCGTGAAAACATGTTTTACATCATGATCTGATTCAGATGTTTCCAAACAGATTCTTGCCGCGTGTTTGTCATTCCTACCAAAGAGGAACCGTGGCGATGTTAAACTCCCATTGATGAAACATGCATCACACAAACAGACACATTCACCTGCACCTGCCGTGTTGCCGTCAGTGAGCCATTCCACGTTGTAGGAAATCACTTCCCAGTTGTTGTCAGAGGGGTCGCAAAGCTCAGAGCATCGGGCGACCTTGGAATCCACGATAAGGGTGTTTTCTTTGCTGTCCATCACTAGGAGTCGATTAGAGACCTGCAGCCGAAAAAAATATTAGGTATTATTTCTTTCTTTTTGTTTTCTTTTTTTTTAATCAATATCTTGAATTATGTTTTTCATATAAATTAACATATTATTTTTCATATAAATTAACATATTATACATGTCATTATAATAACAAAGAATATGGTCTCCCTATACCCCACGTTATTTGTGTGAAAACATACTCACTTAGTGCGCCGGATCAATTTCGGTTTAAAACTAAATAAACAGAGTTTGCTTGTTACTATGGATTCTTTTGTCATTATTATTAGTGATTGTTATTCTTAAAAATTGTGTTTCACATTTTTGACAAAACAAAACGTTGTCTTTTATTGGCTATACTTACGTTTACTTTTTTATTATTGACTCTTGAGTTGTTCATTTGGCGTAAACGATACGCTTACAAAAATGGACAGATGCTGTCGTATAATATGTATGGTAGGAATAAGAGAATAAAAATAATAGTAAGTTTACAGAAGTTAAGAAAATTGTGCATTATATATGATACTTCACCAAATTTATCCCGAATCGGCGTTAAACGACACTTTGTCTTTGACCGACGCCTATGTTTTTAGTTTTTTTTAGCAGCATTGAAAACCCAGATTCTTGAGAAATATCTGCCCGATTTGATAATTTCAAATTTGTTTTATCACAACAGCATGTCGAAACATTACATAATATTTTGTTGTGTGATATTAAAAAGTATATATGCAGTTTCAAATTAAAACAGACCAGATATTACCAGATTTTTAAATATAAATAATAATATAAATATCGTACTTTTGCGATTTTTTTTCGATTTTTTGTGCGATATTTTCGTGCCATTTGGGCCAATTCTGACCAAACGGGATGGGCTACAACGTTCATATTATACATGGACAATAAGGTTCATGGTGATGTAGTACATTTTGAAAGAAATAGATGAAAAAGTTAGCCAGAATCTACAGAAATAAAGCTTGTATTATAATTATTTTTTTTTGAGATATTTTCGTGCCATTTGGGACAATTCTGACCAAACGGGTGGGGCTACAACGTTCATATTATATACATGGACATTATGGTTATGGTAATGTAGTACCTTTTGAAAGAAAAAGTTGAAAAAGTTAGCCAGAATCCATCAGTGGCGTATCCAAGGGGGGGGAGAGGGGGGAGAAACCCCCCCCCCCTTTTGAAAAAAAAAGTGTACAGGAGAAAATAAAATAGCTACAAATTACCATCTAACTAAAGGAGGATTTTAGTAGATACAAAGTTGGTTATTTTGATGCTTTAAAACGCACAGATTTTCATCAAAATATCCTTGATAGAGAAAACTTTTAGATTAAAAACATGATTTTTGATAAAAAGTTGGTGCGATGGTTTAAAAAACGCACAGATTTTCACCAAAACGACCTTGAAGAAGAATTTTTTCCGGGGGGCAAGCCCCCGGACCCCCCACTTAGCCTTCGGCACATCTATGAAAAAATTGGTTGAACCCCCCCCTTTATGAATTCCTGGATACGCCACTGGAATCCATAGAAATATAGCTTTTAATATACGTTTTTTACGATAAATAATTAATACCAATTGACAAGAAACCTTAGAAGCTTGACAACAATCACCTACAATGCGTAGGCAACAAAACAAAGCACTTGTAAAAGTAAAGGTATCTTACGCAAACTAAAAGTTCAAAAAGCTCATTCATCAACGCGGTGGGACTTAAGCGTTTTCCTAGTATTTTAGAAACGCTTTACCATTAATTTAATCTATAATCGACAATTGGAATTCGTAATTTTTGTTATTTATAGTTATGCCGAATATGAATAAAATGTATATAAATAAATAGTATATTTTGAAGTTTAGGTAAACAAATAATTGGATGAGCGAAGCGAAGAATTCAATTTCACCGACTTCCCAAAAATTTAGCTCAGGTGTTTTTTTTTTTCTTTTTTTTTTTTTTGTTTGTTTTTTTTTTCTGTCTGTTTGTTCGCTCTCTACCGGGCAAACGGCATATGCGATCTTGATGAATATTTGAGGGGACTTTCGAAATCTCTGAACTTAGACTTGCTACGTTTTGGGTACAATCGAAGAAATATTTCTCATGAATATCGTACTTTTACGATTTTTTTCGATTTTTAGTGGGATATTTTTGTGACATTTGGGCCAATGCTGACCACACAGGTGGGGCTACAACGTTCATATTTCACATGGACATTAAGGTAATGGTGATGTATTGCTTTCTGAAAGAAAAAGTTGAAAAAGTTAGCCAGAATCCATAGAAATAAAGCTTTTAATGTAAGATTTTTACGTTAAATAATAACAAATTAACAAGAAACAATAGAAACTTGACAACAATCACCTACAATGCGTCGGCAGAAAAACAAAGCACTTGCAAAAGAAAAGATATCCCACGCAAACTAAAAACTTAAAAAAAGCTCATCCATCAACGCGGCGGACTTAAGCGTTTTCCTAGTATTTTAGGTTAGTGATGAGTTACATGTTTGCTAGCCTGCGCGCTTACTCTACCACGCTACACGCCGACATTGAGGCAATATTATTGTTTGCTTTTGGAACCTGAATATTTTGTTCTTCGGCCAACAATGTTGGTATGGCTATGGAGAGATGATAAATGATGCAGTTGGAAGTCATGTTGTTGAAAAAATTAACCTACTATCCACAAAACAGGATTAGTTATTTCATATGTGAGTCTCGGCATTTATGGCATCTGGCTGGAGGGATAAACAACCCCCCCCCCCCAAAAAAAAAACAAACAAAAAAACAAAAAAACAAAATGATGTTATTTACCGTAAAAAATCACAGAATTCCAGGGAATTTTTCCTAGTAGTACTTATAAAGTCGTTATCCCGAATAGGTGAGACGATGCTTTACCGACGCCTCAAAGTTAAGCGTACGCATAGCAATATTTAAATATTTATATAGCTCCAGAATCTATAGAGATCGTGAAGATTATAATAATTTACAACCTAAATAGTTGCTGACAACTCAGTCTTCGCTTCACTCGCTATGGTCATCTAATAACTGATTCTTTGTTGGTAACAGTCTAAAGGATTGCTGGTTGGCCGTAATTCAAAATTAGTATTATAAGTCATATCTCTTGAACACTGTATACCATGGAAAAGTGATTAACACTTACCAACAATACCAACCAACAATAAACAAAGTCGTATAATGGTGATTTTACTATTGAGTATCATGACGTTACTTGTCCGCTTCGCGATCGCCTCTCATAGGCGCGTTGATGGATCATTTTATATTGACTATTTCTTGCATTCCTATTCGAAAAATCATATTTGTACGAAATTCAGAAGAAATATGTCTGTGTATCATCAATACTTATTCATATTTATTTATTATATACTTTGAAGTTCCCTCAATCTTTTATCAATATGATAGTAGCCGTTTGTCCTGTATAGAATGCAAACAGTAACAAAACTGTAGAAAAAAAAACAAAATAAATAATAAAAGTTTTTTTTTTATCAAAAGCTTTCTCAGATTGAACACAAACGCATAGCTTAACACTATAAAATTAATAAATAAAAGTTTTTCGTCTGTGCTAAAAAAAGTGACAGTTTTTAGTTTTGAGATTTTGAAGGTTCCTTGAAAATCGTATTAACATTGGATTAGCCCTTTCCCAGAATAGAAAACGAACAGACCTAAAAAATATACACAGAAAAAAAACCTGAGCTATTTCTCTGAGCAGAGACAAAATAGAAGTATTCTTTTTCGACTGTTCTCGATCATCCAATAACAGTGTATTAAATAAAACTAGGAAGCTTCGCAAACGCTCTTTCAGGCGCGTTGTTGGATGAGCGTATGTTTTTTTAAACGAAAAAAAAGCGTAAAATTGCGATTTTCGTAAGAAAAATTTTCTCGGTTGCGCTCAAATTTCACACAAATATATAAATTCTTGAAATAAAAGTTCAATGAAAATATCACTACAATCGGATAAAGCATGTAGGTGTTACAAGTCGAAGATTTTTTTTTACAAAAATAGTGTAAAATTGTGGTTTTTATGTAAAAATTATTTTTCGATCGCACTCAAATTTCACACCAATATACGAATTCATAAAATTAAGGTTCTGTGAAAAATTCATTACAATCAAAAAAGCATATAGGTGTTATAAGTCGAAGAATGTTTTAAAAATAAAAAAATGTAAAATTGCGATTTTCATAAGAAATATTTTTTAGATTGCGCTCAAATTTCACACGAATATATTAATTCATAAAATTAAGGTTCTGTGTAAAAATCATCACGACCGAATAAACCATGTATGGGTGTTATAAGTCGAAGAAAAAAATCGTAAAATTGCGAATTTCGTGAGAAATAATTTTTTGGTTGCGCTGAAAACGTGGCAGTTCTAAGTTCAGAGATTTCGAAGGTCTCCAGAAGATTTCATTGCAATTGGAGTATCGGTTTAGCTGGAATCGTGTTAACAAACAGCCAAAAATACAAACAAAAAAAACGAAGAAAAAGAAAAAAAAATCATTTTTGTTTTTCTCCAGTGTAGTGAATGGAATCTTCGCTTCGCTCATCCAATAAACATTAAATTAAGTTGTATTTTGTGTTGAATTAAGTGTGTGTATAAATATAAGCAGAAGAAGAATTTGTTCACTCAGCTCAAATTAATTTGGATCCATCTAAAAGAATTCAGGCAAAATACTCAGAGGTAAACCAATAATTATAATTAAAGGTAATCAAAGTTATGAGAAATACGGTTTAGAAGGACGAGATATAGAAGCGTGAGAACCGAATTAACAGTTTCTCAGATGCTCCGAAAACTGACACAATGTTTGATAAACTCGCAAAAATAAACATGCGTTGAACTTGTTTCATATTATGTACGTAACTTGATGTAAAAAAACAAGCTCCACTGGTTCTACTTTATTTAGAGTCAAGGTCCTCTTACGTTCTGTACTTTAAAGTAGTGCTCACGACTGCTAGTATAAAAATACTCCTACCCTAGTGATGTAATAGGGCCAATGTACTAAGTGGTTGAGAGTCCTTAAGGGACAATAACATGCAACTTTACGGGAGCCTCCCTGAATAACTCGCCGGAGAAAGTTGCCGGCTCTAAGACTTCATGAGTTCGTCGTCTCGGAAAACGTACTTATGCCGTATGTTATCAATTGCACTCAACGAACGTATTGCACCATATGGTTTTCAGTCTACTGCTCCGCAAACTGGAAAAGCCGAGTTACATGTTTTATGACGATATGACGGATAGCTCAGTAAAGTAGTAACATACCATTTTAAAGGCAGCAATTGATCGTGTATATTAATGTTCTTAAACTTTTATATGATGCTTTGGACCGGTATTTCGAGCTCGTCTAAAGATATATTTTAATCGGAATACGGTATTACATTTTTACATCTTTATTGCTAAAACAACCAATCTACGCTATAAGCAGCAATTGAAATACGATATTAGTTGACTATTTTAATTTCTCATAGAAAACTTCCCACTGTCCAGGGACGATAAGATTAACCCCTACTATTATATACTATACTTGTTATTATTGTAGCTAGAGTAGTTTTGAATAAAATGTCCAAAGCCCGTTAAAAGAAGATTTAATCCCTTGAGTTCGAAATAACAAGTGAAGAAAACTTTTAATTCAGGGTTGCTAGTGGGGGGTTATCGAACACGGAAACCCCCAAACAGGCCTTTACGCTTGAGATACACCCGTGGGCCATTGGAAGACTTGAGGGTTAAAATAATAAAGTTGTTTTGCACTTTACACGTGGTTTAAAAAATATATTTCTTCTCAAAAAAAAAAAACAAAATAAAATTTAAAAGCTGGCAAAAAGGGAATACAATTCATCCGATCTCCATGAAACTTGGCCCATATATGTTTTTTTTTCAGGGGAAAGGGTTTTCCCATTCTATCCTCCCCCGTGGGGGGGTTGATGGGTTTGCCGCAAGGAAAAACAAAAAACCTCATCCCCTTTTAAAAAAGACCCCAAACGTACATTACAGCCAACTTGTTAATTTTTTTAAAATTAACTTTCGTGTTTTTATTTCCCCTTTGGGCCTTTAAAAAAAACCTTACATAAAAACTCGATCTCCAATACACAAATTTTTACTAAAGAAAATTTTACTTTTGAAATTCTTCTCCTTCTTTGGGTTATACTTTTTCATTTTTTTAACTAATTTAACTTTTTTTTTAAACATCTAATTGGGGCCCTGTCTCGTTTTCATTAATGAGACAAAACCCTTTAAATCTTGTTCTCTCTTCTTGCCCACTACAAATGACTGGGTAATTTCTCTGGGCCCACCTGCAACAGGGCTCCCTACTGCCCGTTGGTCGTCTCCTACCACAAGCACAGTGGGCATGCCCCCGGGCCCAGGTAACCAGGCCCTGCTGTGCTGAAAGGGAGCAAAAGGGATTTAAACCTTTCCTACGTGGTAAAAACACGTGGAACCCAGCAACACAGTGGTGCAGGACACAGTCTGGGCACGGCTACTACTGCCCTTTAGTAGTCTACTACCACAAGCACAGCTAGCTTTCGCCCGGGAAAGGGTAAAAAGAGTCCCTGGGGTTAGCTGCGGGGAGCAAAAGGGAGTCAAACCTTCCCTACTTGAGTAAAACACGGGGAAACCCCAAAGCACACCCCAGTGGGGGCAGGGCTGGGCCCTTGGGCACGGCTACTACTCCCCTTTTGGTTTCGTCTCCTACCACTAGCACAGTTTCATGCGCCCAGGCGGGGAAACCCCAGACCCTTTCTGTAGCTGCAGGGAGCAGAAGAGTCTACCTTACTACGTGAGTAAAACACGTGGAACCCAGCAAACACAGTGGTGCAGGGCACAGTCTGGGCACGGCTACTACTGCCCGTTGGTCGCCTCCTACCACAAGCACAGCTAGCCATGCGCCCAGGCAGGTAACCAGAGTCCTGCTGTAGCTGCAGGGAGCAGAAGAGTCACCTTTAACGTGAAAAACACGGGGGAACCCAGAAAACACAGTGCAGGGCAAAAACCCGGGGCACGGCTACTACGCCCTTTGGTCGCCTCCTACCCCCAAGGGCACAGTAGCATGCGCCCAGGCAGGAACCGAGTCCTGCTTTAGCGGGCAGGGAGCAGAAGAGTCAAACCTTACTTCGTGAAAAAAACACGGGGAAAAACCCAGCAAAAACAGTGCGGGAAAACATTTCTGGGCACGGTTTACAAATTGCCCTTTTGGTCGTCCCCTACCACAAGCACCCTAGCATGCGCCCAGGCAGGAAACCAAAGAGTCCTGCTGAGCTGCAGGGACAAAGAGTCTCCCTTTACTACGTGAGTAAAAAAAACGGGAAACCCCAGCACAAACAGTGGTCCAAGCCCACAGTCTGGGCACGGCTACTACTGCCCTTTGGGTTTTCCCTACCAAAAGCCCAGTAGCATGCGCCCGGGGCAGGTAACCAGAGTCCTGCTGTAGTGAAGGGAGCAGACGAGTTTTCCCTTACTACGTAGAAAAAACACGGGGAAACCCCAACAAACACAGTGCGGGGCACGTCTGGGCACGGCTACTATTTGGCCCTTTTGGTCTTCTCCTACCACTAGCACGCTAGCATGCGCCCAGGCAGGAAAACCAAAAGTCCTGCTGTAGCTGCAGGGAGCAGAAGAGTCTACCTTATAGGGGTAAAACCCGGGGAAACCCGGGGACCCACAGTGGTCCCGGGCAGGGTTTCGGGGAAAGGCAAACTACTGCCCGTTGGTGGGCCCCCTTTACCAAAAGGGCACAGCTACCCTTGCCCCCAGGCGGGGAAACCCAAGCCCTGCTGAAAGGCCTGCAGGGAGCGGGAGAGTCTCCCTTACTACGTGAGAAAAAACACGGGGAAACCCGCACAACACATTGGTCCCAAGACCCCGTCTGGGCACGGCTACTATTTGCCCTTTGGGTGGGCCCCCCCCCCCACAAGCACAGCTAGCATGCGCCCGGGCCCGGTGTAACCAGAGTCCTGCTGTAGCTGCAGGGAGCAGAAGAGTCTACCTTACTACGTGAGTAAAACACGTGGAACCCAGCAAACACAGTGGTGCAGGGCACAGTCTGGGCACGGCTACTACTGCCCGTTGGTCGCCTCCTACCACTAGCACAGCTAGCTTTGGGGGCCCAAGGGGGGAAACCCAAGATCCTGCGGAAAGCTGAAAGGGGCAGAAGAGTCTACCTTATAGTGAGTAAAACACGGGAAACCCCCAGCAAAACCCTTTGGGTGAAAGACACAGTCGGGGCACGGCTATACTCCCTTTGGGGTCGCCTCCTACCACAAGCACAGCTAGAATGCGCCCAGGCAGGTAACCCCGAGTCCTGCTGTAGCTGAAAGGGGGGCAGAAGGGAGTCTCCCTTCTACGGAGAAAAACCCGTAAAAACCCCCAGCAAACACAGTGGTGCGGGGAAAACGGTTTGGGAAAGGCTACTACTCCCCCCTTGGTCCCCTTTCCTCCCACTAGCACAGCTACAGGCCCAGGCAGGAAACCGAGTCCTGCGAAAGCTGCAGGGAGAAAAAGAGTCTCCCTTACTACTTTAGAAAAACCCACGTGGAACCCAGAAAAACACAGTGGTGCGTGGCACATTTGGGCAGGGGCCTACTGCCGGGGGTTTCGCCTCCTACCACAAAGCACAGCTAGCATGCGCCCGGGCCCGGTAACCAAGTCCTGCTGTAGCGCGGGAGCAGAAGAGTCAAACCTTACTAGGTAGAAAAAAACACGGGGAAAAACCCAGAAAACCCAAAAGGTGGTGAAAGGGCACGGTCTGGGCACGGCTACTACTGCCCTTTTGGTCGCCTCCTCCCACAAGCACAGCTAGCATCGCCCAGGCAGGAAAACCAGAGTCCTGCTGAAAAGCTGCGGGGAGCAAAAGAGTCTCCCTTTACTACGTGAGAAAAAACACGTGGAACCCAGCCACACAGGGGTGCAGAGCAAAATTGGGCACGGCTTCTACTCCCGTTGGTCGCCTTTACCAAAAAGGGGAACAGCTACCCATGCGCCCAGGCAGGTAACCAGAGTCCTGCTGTAGCTGCAGGGAGCAGAAGAGTCTACCTTACTACGTGAGTAAAACACGTGGAACCCAGCAAACACAGTGGTGCAGGGCAAGGTCTGGGCACGGCTACTACTGCCCTTTGGGTCGCCTCGAAACCACAAAGCACAGCAGCTTTGCCCCAGGCAGGAAAACCAGAGTCCTGCTGTAGCTCAGGGGCGGGAAGAGTTACCTTACTACGTGAAAAAAAACACGGGGAAAACCCGGGCACACACAGTGGGGGCAAGCCCAAAAGGTCTGGGCACGGCTACTACCCCCTTTGGGGTCCCCCCCTCCAAAGCACAGCTGGGCTTTGCCCCAGGCGGGAAACCAGAGTCCTGCGAGCTCCCAGGGAGCAGAAGATTTCTCCCTTCTCCCTGAGAAAAAACACGTGGAACCCGCACACACAGTGGTGCAAGAAAACAGTCGGGCACGACTACAAATCCCCTTTGGGGTCCGCCTCCTACCACAAGCACAGCTAGCATGCGCCCGGGGAGGGAAACCGAGAGGCCTGCTGTGGCGGCCGGGGGCAGCAGCGTCTCCCTTACTACGTGAGTAAAACACGTGGAACCCGGGCAAAACCACAGGGGGTCCCAAAGCCCACAGTCTGGGCACGGTTACTACTGCCCTTTTGGTGGGCCTTTCCTACCAAAAGCACAGTAGTTTTTGCGCCCAGGAAGGTAACCGGGAGTCCTGCTGAAAGCTGCGGGGAGCAAAGAGTCTACCTTACAACTGAGTAAAAAACGGGGAAACCCCAGCCCCACACGGGGTGCGGGGCCACAGTCTGGGCACGGCTACTACTCCCCTTTTGGGTTTCCCCCCCTTTCCAAAAGCACAGCTAGCTTTTGCCCCGGGGCGGGTTTAACCAGAGTCCTGCTGTAGCTGCAGGGAGCAGAAGAGTCTACCTTACTACGTGAGTACAACCCCGGGGAAACCCCAGTTTAACCCCCCCCCCAGTGGGGGGACACGGGTCTGGGCACGGCTACTATCCCCTTTGGGTCGCCCCCTCCCAAAACAAGCTAGCATGCGCCCGGGCCCAGGAAACCCAAAGGGGCCCTTTCCTGTAGCGGGCCAGGGGCAAAAGAGTTCCCTTTAAACTCGTGAGAAAAAAACACGGGAAACCCGCACACACAGGGGGGGCAGGGCAGGGGTTCGGGGCACGGCTACTACTGCCCTTTGGTCGCCTCCTACCAAAAAGCACAGAAGCATGCGCCCGGGCGGGGTTAACCAGATTTCCGCGTATTTTTCCCGGGAGCAGAAGACTCTACCTTAAAACGTGGGGTAAAACACGGGGAAACCCCAAAGCACAAAAACAGTGGGGGCAAGACACGTTTTTGGGGCAGGGAAACTACTGCCCGTTGGTCGCCTCCTACCACAAGCACAGCTGTTTTCCCCCAGGCAGGAAACCAGGGCCCCGCTGTAGCTGCAGGGCAGAAGAGCCCTACCTTACAAAAGTAGTAAAAACGGTGGAACCCAGCAAACACAGTGGTGCAGGGCACGGTCTGGGCACGGCTACTACTGCCCGTTGGTCGCCTCCTACCACAAGCACAGCTAGCATGCGCCCAGGCAGGTAACCAGAGTCCTGCTGTAGCTTCGGGGAGCAGAAGATTTTTCCTTCCCTACGTGAGTAAAACCCGGAACCCAGCACAAACACAGTGGTGCAAGCACAGTCTGGGCACAGCTACTACTGCCCGTTGGTCGCCTCCTCCCCACAAGCCACAGCTAGCATGCCCCCAAAGGCAGGAACCAAAGTCCTGCTGTAGCTGCGGGGAGCAAAGAGTTTCCCTTACACGTGAGAAAAAACACGTGTAACCCAGCAAACACAGGGGGCAGGGCACAGTTTTGGGCAGGGGCCTACTCCCTGCCGTTGGCCCGCCTCCTCCAAACAACCCACGGGCTACATGCCCCCGGGGCGGGTAACCAGAGTCCTGCTGTAGCTGGGGGGGGAGCAAAAGGTCAAACCTTTACGTGAGTAAAACACGGGGAAAACCCGCACACACATTGGTGCAGGGCCCCGTCGGGGCCCCGGCTACTCCCGCCCTTTGGGTTTCGCCTTCTCCCAACAAGCACAGTTTAGCATGCCCCCAGGCAGGTCCCCCGGGCCCTGCTGAGCTGGGGGAGCAAAAGACTCTCCCTTTTACAAAGTGATTTAAAACCCACGGGGAAACCCCAGAAAAACACGGGGTTTGCAGGACACATTTGGGGCAGGGTTTCTGCCCTTTTGGTCCCCCCCCCCTTCCCAAACAAGCACACTAGCATGCGCCCAGGCAGGAAACCCAAAGAGTCCTGCTGTAGCTGCAGGGCAGAAATCTCCCTTTTACTACGTGATTAAAACACGGGGAAACCCCAAGAAAACACACAGTGGTGAAAGGGCACGGTTTTTTTGGGCACGGTACTACTGCCGGGTTGGTCGCCTCCTACCACAGCACGCAGCATCGCCCACAGGAACCCCAAGTCCTGCTGTTGCTGCGGGGAAAGAGAAGAGTTTTGTTTACTACGTGATTTAAAACACGTGTAACCCGAAAAACACAGGCAGGGAAACTTTTGGGGCACGGTTACTACTGCCCGTTGGCCCGCCTCCAAACCACAAGCAAGCTAGCTTTGCGCCCCAGGCAGGTTACCAGAGTCCTGCTGTAGCTCGGGGGCAAAGAGCTCCCCTTTACTCTGAGTAAAACACGGGGAAACCCCAGACACAAGTGGTGCAGGGCACGGTCTGGGCACGGCTACTACTGCCCGTTGGTCGCCCTACCACAAGCACAGCTAGCATGCGCCCCAGGCAGGTAACCAGATTTCCTGCTGTAGCTGCAGGGAGCAGAAGAGTCTACCTTACTACGTGAGTAAAACACGTGGAACCCAGCAAACACAGTGGTGCAGGGCACGGTCGGGGGCGGCTCATACGGCCCCGTTGGTCCCCTTTCCTCCCCACAAGCACAGCTTAAAATGCGCCCAGGGGAAAACCAAAAGTCCTGCTTTTAGCTGCAGGGAGCAAAGAGTCTACCCTTACTAGTGAGAAAAACCCCCGTAAAACCCCAGAAAAAACACAGGGGTGCGGGAAACTCTGCAAAGGGGCTACAAAACTCCCCGTTGGTCCCCCCTCCTACCAAAAGCACAGCTCCCATGCCCCGGGCAGGTAACCAGAGTCCTGCTGTAGCTCAGGGGCAGATGAGTCTCCCCTTACTACTTTGATTTTAAAAAAAGTGGAACCCGGGCAACCCCGGGGTGCAGGGCACTCGGGAAACCCACGGCTACTACGGGCCTTTTTGGGTCGCCTCCTCCCAAACAAGCACAGCTACATGCCCCCGGGCCCAGGAACCAGAGTCCTGCGTAGCTGCAGGGGGCAGAAGAGCCCTCCCTTACTACTGAGAAAAACAGGGGGGAACCAAAAAAACCATTGCGGGGCCCCGGGTCGGGGCACGGCTACTCGGGCCCGTTGGTCGCCCCCCCTCCCAAACAAGCAAAAAAGCTAGCATGCGCCCAGGCAGGAACCAAGCCCGCTTTTAGCTGCAGGGAGAAAGAAGAACCCTCCCCTTCCCTACGTGATTTAAAACACGTGGAACCCAGCACACACAGTGGTGCAGGACACAGTCTGGGCACGGCTACTACTGCCCGTTTGGGTTGGGCCTCCTACCAAAAAAAAAAAGCCAGCTGCATGCCCCCGGCAGGTAACCAAAAGTCCGCGGTAGCTGCGGGGAGCAGAAGAGTCAAACCTTACACGGAGTAAAACACGGGGAAACCCCAGCTAACCCCTTTGGGGGCAGGGCACAGTCGGGGCCCAGGGCTCACTCCCCTTTTGGGTCGCCTCCTACCACAAGCCACAGCTAGCTTTGGCCCCCAGGCGGAAACCAGGGGCCTGCTGTAGGAAGGGAAGCAAAAAGAGTCTACCTTACTACGTGAGAAAACACGGGGGAACCCAAAGTAAAAAGTGGGGGGCGGGGCACAGTTGGGCAAGGCTATTACTGCCCGTTGGGTGGCCTCCTACCACTAGCCCAGCTAGCTGGGGCCCAGGCAGGTAACCAGAGTCCTGCTGTAGCTGCAGGGAGCAAAGAGTTCCTTACTACGTGATTTAAAAAAACACGGGAAAACCCAGCAACCCAGGGGCGGGGCCCACAGTCTAGGCACGGCTACTACTCCCCTTTTGGGGTCGTCTCCTACCACAACCCAGCAGCATGCGCCCCGGCAGGTAACCAGAGTCCTGCTGTAGCTGCAGGGAGCAAAGGGACTCAAACCTTTACTACTTGAGAAAAACACGGGGAACCCCGCAAACCAGTGGGGCGGGGCCCACGTTTTGGGCAGGGCTACTATTTCCCTTTTGGGTTCCCCCCTCCTACCCAAGAAAAGGGCTAGCATGCCCCCGGGCCCGGTAACCAGAGTCCTGCTGTAGCTCAGGGAGCCGAAGATTTACCTTATTTAGTGAGTAAAACACGGGGAAAACCCGGGCAAAACAGGGGGAGGGGGGAAGGGCCCAAAACAGTCTGGGCCGGCTACACTGCCCTTTGGTCGTCTCCTACCACAAGCAAGCTAGCATGCGCCCAGGCAGGAAACCAAGTCCTGCTGTACTGCAGGGACCCGGGAAAGCCCCCCCTTTACTACTGAGAAAAAACACGGGGAACCCGCAAAAAAGGGTGGGGGGGGGCACCGGTCTGGCAGGGGCTATTTACTTGCCCGTTGGTCGCCTCCTCCCACATGCACAGCTAGCATGCGCCCAGGCAGGTAAAAAGGGTTCTGCTGTAGCTGCAGGGAGCAAAAAGATTTAAACCTTCTACGTGATTTAAAAAAACGTGAAACCCAGAAAACACAGTGGGGGGCGGGGCACAGTCTGGGCACGGCTACTACTGCCCGTTGGTCGCCTCCTACCACAAGGGGCACATTTAGCAGGGCGCCCAGGCAGGAAAAAAAAAACCAAAAAGAGTCCTGCTGTAGTTTTCAGGGAGCAAAGAGTCTCCCTTTTACTACGTGAGTAAAAACACGTGTAACCCACAAACACAGGGGTTGGCGGGCCCAGAGCGGGGCCCAACGGCTACTATGCCCTTTGGGTCCCCTCCTCCCCACAAAGCACGCTAGCTGCCCCCAGGCAGGTAACCCAGAGTCCTGCTGTAGCTGCAGGGAGCAGAAGAGTCTACCTTACTACGCGAGTAAAACACGTGGAACCCAGCAAACACAGTGGGGCAGGGCACATTCGGGGACGGAAACTACTCCCGGGTTGGGGTCCCTCCTCCCCCCAAGCAAAGCTAGCATGGGGCCCAGGCAGGAACCAGATTCCTGCTGTTAGCTGCGGGAAGCAGAAGAGTCTCCCTTACTAGTGAGTAAAACAGTGGAACCCAGCAACCAGTGGGCAAGACCCAGTCTGGGACGGCTACTACTCCCCCTTTGGGGTTTGGGGCTCCTACCACAAGCACAGCTAGCAGCCCCCGGGCCCAGATAACCAGGTCCTGCGGGAGCTGCGGGGACAGAAAAAGTCACCTTATTTCTGAGAAAAAAACACGGGGAAACCCAGCACAAAAACACAGTGGTGCAGGACACAGTCTGGGCACGGCTACTACTGCCCGTTGGTCGCCCCTTCCTCCCACTAGCCGGGGGAAACACATCCCGGCCCAGGCAGGCCCCCAAAAGAGTCCTGTTTGTAGCTGCAGGGAGCAGAAGAGTCTACCTTACTACGTGAGTAAAACACGTGGACCCCAGCAAACACAGTGGTGCAGGGCACGGTCTGGGCACGGCTACTACTGCCCGTTGGTCCGTCTCCTACCACTAGCACAGCTAGCATGCGCCCAGGCGGAAACCAGAGTCCTGCGTAGTGCAGGGAAAGGAATTTGATAAAAAAAAGTGGAACCCGGGCAAACACAGGGGGGCGGGGCCACAGTCGGGCCCGGCTAAAATCCCCTTTGGTCGCCTTCTCCCACAAGCACGCTGGGAAAATGCGCCCAGGCAGGTAACCAGAGTCCTGCTGTAGCTGCAGGGAGCAGAAGAGTCTACCTTACTACGTGAGTAAAACACGTGGAACCCAGCCCCCAACAGGGGTGAAAGGAAACAGTCGGGGGGAAGGGGCTACTATTTGCCCTTTGGGTCGCCTCCTACCACAAGCACAGCTGGGGCAGGGCCCCCAGGAGGTAACCAGAGCCCTGTTTGAAAGCTGCGGGACAGAAGAGTCAAACCTTTAAACACGTGATTTAAAAAAAACGGGGAAAAACCCACAAACACAGGGGTTTAAAGGGCAGGGTTCGGGGCCCAAAAAGCTACTACTGCCCGTTGGTCGCCTCCTACCACAAGCCAGCAGCATCCCCCCAGGCAGGTAACCAGAGTCCGGCTGTACGCAGGGAGCAGAAGGGGTTACCTTACTACGTGAGAAAAACACGGGGAAAACCCAGACACACAGTGGTGAAAGACACAGTCGGGGCACGGCCTACGGGCCTTTTAAAGGTAGCCTATTTCCCAAACAAGCCAGCTGGCATGCCCCCGGGCAGGTAACCAGAGCCCGGGCGGGCTGCGGGAGCAGAAGAGTCTCCCTTTACACGTGAGAAAAAAACCCCGGGGAACCCCAGCAAACACATTTGGTTGCTGGGCACGGTCGGGGCACAGCTACATCTCCCCGTTGGCCCGCCTCCTACCCCAGCACAGCTAGAAATGCCCCCAGGAAAGGAAACCCGAGTCCTGTTTGTAGCTGCGGGGAGCGAAGAGTCTCCCTTTATTTACGTGAGTAAAACACGGGGAAAACCCAGCAAAACACAGTGGGCAAAACACATTTCTGGGCACGGCAAACTATTTCCCCTTTAGAAAGCCAAACTAAAAACAAGCACAGCGGGCTTGGGGCCCAGGGCAGGAAACCCCGGAGCCTGCGGTGGGCTGCAGGGAGCAGAAGATTTTACCTTACTACGTGATTTAAAAAACACGGGGAAACCCAGCAAACCCACAGTGGTGCGGGACACATTTTTGGGCCACGGCTACTACTCCCCGGGGTTGGGTGGGCCCCCTTTACCACAACAAGCTGGCATGGGGCCCGGGCCAGGTAACCAAAAGTCCTGTTTGTAGCTGCAGGGAGCAGAAGATTCAAACCTTATAGTGATTTTAAAACAGGGTGGAACCCACCCAAACACAGTGGTGCAGGGCACAGTCTGGGCACGGCTATTTACTCCCCCTTTGGCCCCCTCCTACCCACAAGCACAGCGGGCATGCCCCCAGGCAGGTAACCAGAGTCCTGTGTAGCGGGCGGGGAAACCCGAAGAGTCTACCTTACAAACGTGATTAAAACACGTGGAACCCAGCAAAACACATGGGTGCGGGAAACCCCAGTCGGGGCAGGGTACTATTTGCCCTTGGGGTCGCCCTACCCCCAACCACAGCTGGCATGCGCCCAGGCAGGTAACCAGAGTCCTCCCTGTAGCTGCGGGGAAGCAGAAGAGTCTCCTTACTAGTAGTAAAACACGGGGAAAAACCCAGCACACACAGTGGGGGCGGGAAACCGTCTGGGCAGGGCTCCCTACTCCCCTTTTTGGTCGCCTCCTACCACAAGCATTTGCTAGCAGGGCGCCCAGGAAAGGAAACCCAATTTCCTGCTTTTAGCTGCAGGGAGCAGAAGAGTTTTACCTTACTACTTTATTTAAAACACGGGGAACCCCAGCAAACACGGGGGTGCAGGGCACGGTGGGGCCCACGGCTATACTGCCGGGTCGCCTCCTACCACAAGCACAGCTAGCATGCGCCCAGGCAGGTAACCAGAGTCCTCTGTAGCGGGCAGGGAGCGGGAAGAGTTACTTAAACTAGTGAGTAAAAACGGGGAAAAACCCACCCACACACAGTGGTGCAGGGCACGGTCTGGGCACGGCTCCCTACTCCCCCTTTTGGTGCCCCCTTACCAAAAGGACGCTAGCATGCGCCTAGGAAGGTAACCAGAGTCCTGGTACTGCAGGGAGCAGAAGGTTCAAACCTTACTACTTAGTAAAAACCCCACGTAAAAAACCCGCACAAACAGTGGGGGGCAGGAACAGTCTGGAAAAGGGCTACTACTGCCCTTTGGTCGCCTCCTACCACAAGCACAGCTAGCATGCGCCCAGGCAGGTAACCAGAGTCCTGCTGTAGCTGCAGGGAGCAGAAGAGTCTACCTTACTACGTGAGTAAAACACGTGGAAACCCAGCCACAAAACCAGTGGGGGCCCAAGACAAAAGTTTTGGGAAACGGCTAAAAATCCCCCGTTGGTCGCCTCCTACCACAAGCACAGCTAGCATGCGCCCAGGCAGGTAACCAGAGTCCTGCTGTAGCTGCAGGGGGAGCAGAAGAGTCTCCCTTTACTACGTGAGAAAAACCCGGGGAAAACCCAGAAAAACACAGGGGCAGGGCACGGCCCCTGGACACGGCTACTATTTGCCCTTTTGGTTTCGCCCCCTAACCAAAGCACAGCTACATGCCCCCGGGAGGTAACCAGATTTCCTGTGTAGCTGCAGGGAGCGAAGACCCTACCTTATACGTAAAGGGAAAAACAGGGTGGAACCCAGCACACACATTTGGGGGGCAAGACACAGTCGGGGCCCACGGCTACTATCCCCTTTGGTGGGGCCCCCACCACAAGCACAAAAAACAGTGCGCCCAGGCAGGTAACCAGAGTCCTTCTGTAGCTGCAGGGAGCAGAAGAGTCTACCTTACTACGTGAGTAAAACACGTGGAACCCAGCACACACAGTGGTGCAGGGCACTTTGCAACACGGCTACTACTGCCCGTTGGTCGCCTCCTACCACAAGCACAGCTAGCATGCGCCCAGGCAGGTAACCGAGTCCTCCCTGTCGCTGCAGGGAGCAGAAGAGTCTCCCTTACTACGTGAGTAAAACAGGGGAAACCCCCGGGCACACACAGGGGTTGCAAAATCCAGTCCGGGCACGGGCAAACTACTCCCCGTTGGTCGCCTCCCCCAACAAGCACACTAGCATGCCCCCGGGAGGTAACCAAAATTTCCTGCTGTACTGCAGGAGCAGAAGAGTCTACCTTACAAAGTGAGAAAAAACACTTTGGGAAACCCAAGAAAAAACAGGGGCGGGGCACAGCCCGGGGCACGGTATACGGGCCCTTTGGGCCCGCCTCGTCCCAAAAGGCCAGCTAGCATGGGGGGCCCAGGCGGGGAAACCAGAGTCCTGCGGGAGCTGCAGGGAGCAGAAGGGGCCTACCTTTATTTAACGTGAGTAAAACCGTAAAAAACCCAGCAAACACAGGGTGCGGGGCAGGGGTTGGGGCACGGCTACTACAAACCCGTTGGCCCGCCTCCTCCCACAAGCACAGCTGGGGCATGCGCCCCGGGCAACCAAGTCCTGCTGAAAGCTGCAGGGAGCAAAAGAGTCTACCTTACAAATTTTGGAGAAAAACACGTGGAACCCAGCAACACAGGGGTGCAAACAGCGGGGCAAGGCTACTATTGCCGGGGGGTTCGCCTCCTACCACTAGCACAGCTAGCATGCGCCCAGGCAGGTAAAACCAGAGTCCTGCTGTAGCTGCAGGGGGCAGAAGAGTCTCCCTTTTCCTACGTGAGTAAAACACGTGGCCCCCAAAGGCTAACACAGTGGTGAAAGGGACCCCGGTCGGGAAACGGCTACTACTGCCCGTTGGTCGCCTCCTACCACAAGCACAGCTAGCATGCGCCCAGGCAGGTAACCAGAGTCCTGCTGTAGCTGCAGGGAGCAGAAGAGTCTACCTTACTACGTGAGTAAAACACGTGGAACCCAGCACACACAGTGGTGCAGGACACAGTATGGGCACGGCACTACCCCGGGGTGGGTCGCCCCCTTTACCACAAGAAACAGCTAGCATGCGCCCAGGCAGGTAACAGAGTCCTGCTGTAGCTGCGGGAGCAGAAGAGTCTCCCTTTACAACTGGGGTAAACACGGGGGAACCCCAAGCACCCACAGGGGTTTTGCAAGACCAGTTTTGGGCAGGGGCTACTATTTCCCCTTTTTGGGTTTCGCCTTCTACCACAAGCACAGCTAGCTTTCCCCCCCAGGCAGGAAACCCCGAGTCCTGGGTCGTGCAGGAGCAAAAAAGAGCCCTTACCTTACACGTGAGAAAAAACACGTGGAACCCGGCACACACAGTGGTGCAGGGCACGGTCTGGGCAAGGTACACTGCCCTTTTGTCCCCCCAAAACCAAAAAGCACAGCTGGGGCATGCCCCCAGGCAGGTAACCAGACCCTCCCTGTACTGCGGGGGGAGCAGAAGAGTCTACCTTACTACGTGAGTAAAACACGTGGAACCCAGCAAACACAGTGGTGCAGGGCACGGTCTGGGCACAGCTACTACTGCCCGTTGGGTTCCCCTCCTACCAAACCCACAGTAGCAGCCCCCAAAGGCAGGTAACCGGGAGCCCCTGTTTGTAGCTGCAGGGAGCGAAAGTTTACCTTAACTACGTGAGTAAAACACGGGGAAACCCCAAAGCAAACACAGGGGGGAAAGGGACCATTTCTGGGCACGGCTACTACTCCCTTTTTGGGTCGTCTCCTACCACAAAAAGGCTAGCATGCCCCCCCGGGCAGGCCCCCAGAGTCCTTTTTTGTAGCCTGGCAGGGAGCAGAAAGTTCCCTTACAAAGTGAGAAAAAACACGTGGAACCCAGCAAACACAGTGGTGCAGGGCACTCTGCAACACGGCTACTACTGCCCGTTGGTCGCCTCCTACCACAAGCACAGCTAGCATGCGCCCAGGCAGGTAACCAGAGTCCTGCTGTAGCTGCAGGGAGCAGAAGAGTCTACCTTACTACGTGAGAAAAACAGGGTAAAAACCACCCTAACACAGTGAAAGGGACACATTTCGGGGCAGGGTACAAATTTTGCCCTTTTGGTCGCCCCCTACCACAACCCACAGCTAGAATGCCCCCCCGGGCAGGTAACCAGAGCCCTGCTGTAGTTTGCGGGGAGAAAAAGAGCCCTACCTTATTTAGGGTGAGTAAACAACGGGGAAACCCCAGCACCCCAAAGTGGTGCAAGACACAGTCTGGGCAGGGCTACAAATCCCCTTTGGTCCCCCCTCCTACCACAAGCCCCAGAGCATGCGCCCGGGCAGGTAACCAGGGGTCCGGTTTGTATTTCCGGGAGCAAAAAGAGTTTTACTTACTACGTGATAAAACAGGGTTGGAACCCAGAAAACCCCACATTTGGTGCAAGACACAGTCGGGGCCCAGGGCTACAAATGCCCTTTGGGTCGCCTCCTACAAAAGGGCACGCTAGCAGGCCCCCAGGCGGGGTTTAAACCAGAGTCCTGTGTAGCTGCAGGGGGGCAGAAGAGTCCCCCTTACTCCGTGAGAAAAAACACGGGGAAAACCCAGCAAACACAGTGCGGGGCCCACGGTCTGGGCACAGTTTTACAAATGCCCTTTTTTTGGTTTTTCGCCTCTCCCCACAAGCACAGCACATCCCCCCAGGCAGGTAACAAGGGGTTCCTGCGGGAGCTGCGGGGAGAAAGAGTCTCCCTTACTACTTGAGTAAAAACACGGGGGGAAACCCAGAAAACCAGGGGCAGGGCAGGGTTTTGGGCACAGTACTACTCCCCTTTGGGTCGCCTCCTACCCAAGCACAGCTAGCAGGGCCCCCCGGCGGAAAGCCAGAGCCCCTGTGAGCTGCAGGGAGCAGAAGAGTCTACCTTACTACGTGAGTAAAACACGTGAAAACCCACCCAACCACACAGGGTTTGAAAAGCCCAAAATTTCCGGGGCAGGGGCAAATACTGCCCTTTGGGTTTCCCCCCTCCTACCACAAGCAAAAGTGCAGGGCCCCCAGGCAGGTAACCGGGAGTCCGGGCTGTAGCCCCGGGGAGCGGAAGAGTTTAACTTACTACGTGAGAAAAAACCACGGGGAAAACCCAGAAAAACAAAATTTTGCAGGGCACGGCCCTGGGCCCAGCTACTACGGGCCTTTTTTGGGTCGCCTCCTACCAAAACCCCAGTTTAGCATGCGCCCAGGGGGTTTAAACCAGATTTCCTGCTGTAGCTGAAAGGGAGCAAAAAAAGATTCTACCTTAAACGTGAAAAAAAAACGTGGAACCCAGCACCCCAAAAGGGGGGCAAGACAAATCTGGGCCGGCTACTACTGTACTTTGGTCGCCCCCTACCACAAGCACAGCTACGGGGGCCCCAGGCGGGTTTAACCCAGAGTCCTGCGGGTAGCTGCAGGAGCAAAAGGGATTCTCCCTTACTACGTGATTTAAAACACGGGGGAACCCAGCCACCCATGGTGCGGGCCCACAGTCGGGCACAGCTACTACTGCCCGTTGGGGCCTCCTCCAAAAAGGCACAGCTGGCATTGCGCCCAGGCGGGTTTAACCAGGTCCTGTTTGTAGCGGGCAGGGAGCAGAAAAAGTTACCTTACTATTGAGTAAAAACGGGGAAAAACCCAAAAGCAAACACATTTAAAGGGCACGGTCTGGGCACAGCTACTACTGCCCGTTGGTCGCCTCCTACCACAAGCACAGCTAGCATGCGCCCGGGCATTTAAACCAGGGTCCTGCTGTAGCTGCAGGGAGCAGAAGGGGTTCCCTTACCGTATTTTAAACCCCCGTGGAACCCAGCACCCCACGTGGTGAAAGGGACACAGTCTGGGCCCGGAAAACTACTGCCCTTTGGTTTCGCCTCCAAACCACAACACCTGCATGCCCGGGAAAGGAAACCAGAGCCCTGCTGTAGCTGCAGGGAGCAGAAGAGTCTACCTTACTACGTGAGTAAACCCGTAAAAACCCCAGCACACCCCAGTGGGGGCAAGACCCAGCCCGGGGGCACGCACGTTTACCATTAATCCCTTTAACATTTATTACTCCACGTCTTGAAGAATTTTCTTTTCTCAAGAAGTCTCTTGGGGACTTTTTCATTAAGGGGGACCCCCTCTTAAAAATTTAAAACTTCAGTAAAAACATTTCATTGGACAATAAAACATAACTACTACATCTACTCCATATGAGTTTCAGGAGGTCAGGAAAACACAATTATTTCGAACAAAGCCTCGAAAACATCCTTTCCGGCTACATACTTTGTGCCAGGAGTGACACGGCCTACGCCAACATACTCCACCTGCAAAACCTTTAACGTCGCTATTTTAAATATAAAGGACTGTCAATGGAAAAGTACTTTCGTTTAAAATAGCGACGTTACAGGTTTTGAAGGTTCATTTGGTGTCCGTGAATGTCAATGTCAGTTGCACGGCGACGACTGCTCTCATGTAGGCCTACGCGTTCCAATGCACTGTACTCGCCTTAGTCATGTTAAACGTGTGAGTCAAGTTCACTGTCAGAGTCATATTCAACTCCTCGCAAGTTATAATTATTTATTGTAAACAGAAATAAGTAAAAAAAAAACGACGATGGGGGGACAAATTAACAAAATATTGAGGGGCGTCCCGTTAATGAACAAGTACTGTTTCGGTAGACAGATTTTGTAATAAAATACTTGATTTCATCAAGTTCACAGTTTCAAACTTCTGGCGGTGCCAACATGGCTGATTGGTCATCGTGTCACGTGTGGTTCTTCTAACATAAGAACAATCGGGTGTGCTGTGTTATCCCCTTTCAAGGGAATAATTGAGTTTTTTTTTAAATAATCTCGCGCCAAACACCTTGTAAATAATAATTTTCAAAAATTTGAACAGCAAGTCTTCCCAAAGGTTTATAACACGCGAGACTCCGATTAGCGAGGTCTCAGATTCGATTCCCAAAACCGAAAATCCTTTCTCGTAATTCCTACCACGTGTTCTTCAAAATGTAATGTGAATGCAAAAGTTGAGTTCTCTAAATTTACAACTACCCTGGGTCCCTAACTCTACGATATCTACACCTGAGAAGGGGCATGCAAATTGTCCCCGGGCAGGTTTCCCATGGTGAAAATTTATAAAGTCATTTCTTGTTTGGCCACGACAATTTGATCATATTCTGATATATTTGTTAATAATATGATATTTATGAGTATGGAAATATATTTAAAATAAAATGTCTATAGATATTAGTAGGAGATGAGATTGTGAAGAGAGACCCGGGGACCTTCAACACAAGGAATTGTTCTGTAGGCTTTACCAATGCGCTAGTTTGAAAGTGGCGCTAGCAGTAGCAGAGATGGTAGCGCGCCTTCACCGCCACTCCAGCGTTCGCCACTAATTCGCCCACGCTTCCCGTATATATTGATGAGTTGTTCATGGTTGTACTGTGTCCGTGACAGGTAGGAAAGTGAGATAAACACATTGTCTTCAACAAAAACGTTGACACTTGCACTTTAGTAGGCGTCTACATAATGACAATACAAATAATTTTATTTGCTAAGTACCATATTGGTTTATACTTAGCAAATAAAAAAAAAAGCACAATAATAGTGCTCTTTTATTTTAGAGGTAAACATATAACCAATTTATTTAATAATAGGGTAACATTAAATTTCGCATAAAAATAACCCAAATTTATAGCGATATAAATAATATTGTTTTAGTTATGATCTCCATCCATTCCTATGTTAATATGTTGTTGTTGCACAATATCAAACTCAAAGTTCTTTGTACACAATGACAGGTGACGCGGCTTTTGGAACCATCCTCACGATACGATAGTGACTGTGCACCACGACGATGAAATACGCTGCCAAAGCTGAAACAAACAAAATACTTACATTGTATTATCAGGTTGTAATTATAATAAATTCAAAAAATGAATCATAATAAAGCATGTTTAAACTTTGAAACTCTACATTTTTAAGCGTACTTTTAAAATTAAAAAGATTGGTAGAAAGTGTGAGATTGAACGTGTTGGAACGTGTGATTGTGATCGGGAAAAAATGATGAATCTTCATGATCATGTTTTCTTGTAAGCTAGTAAGCTAAGTCTTCGCGAGACATGAATGTATTATGCACGTTCGTAAGTACTAACATAAATTTGTACTACGATCTGAGGAAGAGCATATTTTGAAAAATAACTTTGTCTCATACTTTTGAACATTAAACAATATCACTCGGGTATAGTAGTTTTGTTTGTATTTTAATAAAATATTTATGAAAATCAATGTTTTAATTTATTCTTGTAACAGAAAACCAACAGAAAACTATTAATGTATTAACGAAAGACATACAATTGATGATATATTGCAGAGATGGGAATTTCACAGTTTATTTAGTGTCTTCATACTACGGGTTTAGTGACACGAGGTCGTTTAAAATTAAATACGATAGGAACAGTAATAGTGGGTAGGATTAATAGGTAATGAAATAATACCAATTAAAACTTCTAACCATTATCTCGCCTAGAATTTCCAGATGATGCTCAATTTATTTCATTAACTTTCACAGAAATTAAGAAATTAAGAACATTTTCCAAATAGTTGTAATATGTCATAAATAGATTAATTCGTATAAGAGTCTACCCACTCAGTCACAGAATTGATTTTCAGTAGAGGACATTAAATTTAAAGCAGACCAAGCCAACCCTGCAGGCGCCGACACCATCGATGAGCGAACAATGACCAGCCAGACGGGTATTTAGTTGGAAACACCGATCAAGCAAGTTGAACACAGACCGCGCTAGAATCCACAAGGCTGATTCGGAACCACCTTAGAATTTATATGTGCCTCGTTGCTAGAACGGCTCCAAAGTCACCGTTTACTCATTCCTAAGCCAAGAACTTGTGGACTTAAGTTCACATCAGAAGTTAAAAAAAATCTGCTTAAAGCGGGAATCGAACCCTAAACCTTCTGCATTGAAAGCAGAGCCTCTAACCACAAGCCCAATGAACCACACAAAATATTAAAATGACACTGTTGACAATGGTTTGGTACTCGTGCTCCTATCTCGGAAACACATGATTAGCTGGAAAGAATCCATGTGTGGACTTACCTGAACTTAGGACCATTGAACCCAGTGTATACACACCCAGAAGAACAAATCCATGGATGCATTCGAATATGGCAACGCCTATGTGAAGAGGGATTGCTGCTATTGACATTACAGCGTAGTATGCCACCCAGGCGAAGATAAAATTCGCTTTGCCCTAAAACAAAAATTACCATGATAATGTTGATCTTGGCTTAAACCTTAAAACCTGAAAAGGAAGTAAAGAACATTGGATACTGATTTATTTTTGTAAACACTTTAAGTTCCAAGAACACTATTTGCTGTCATATAAGGCAGAAAATTACAAAACTGGACAGCAGAGTAATGGAATCAAAATAGATTCCAAATGTTTATTAATTTATTGTTTTAACACATTGATGTGTTATAGGTTGCTAAAAGAGGGCATAGCCCCATTCACATTTTAGTGTCTAGCAACCTACTCAATACTAATACTTATCAGCAACTTTTACCAGTGTGAACGCCTAGAGATATTCGTCCAGTGCATGACGTCATCCGACCTAATACTCAGCAGAAATACCGGGATTTCGGCGAATAAAAAAAATAAGTTCGCCTTGCCAAACTATAAATAATAATTTGATGTATATGATTTACAAAGGAGGACTACTACAAATTTAAAAAAAGAGGAATAAAAGTGAGAATAATTAAAAATACAGACAAAATATTAACCTGTGTAGCTATTTATTTTGAAATAATAATATGTACAACAATGTGTAGGAAGGAAAAAATTATTTCGTGTCATATTTATTATTACCGTTACTTACAATGATTCCGAGTTTATTAATATATATTTTCTATTAATCAAGAGAAATTACCTTAATAGTTCCGTACAGCAAACATATGTTGATCGCAGCCGGTACTACTAAGAGGGATGTTCCGATGATCAAGATGTCCCGAATAACTAAAACAAAACAATCATTGCGAATTACGTGTGTTGCACAAGATTACAAACATACAAAATTAATAATGACTATACTATTGTTAGACCGACTTCTGCAATCAGCCTTAGGAGACTACACATTATTAATGAAAGCACATCAACTACCATACAAACACATCATAAGGAATAATGCTTACAGTATCTGTTTGACGTTCCATTATTAATCATTATCACTATCATTAATCCACTCCTCGTTCTAAGTTTAGAACTTAAAACAATTTGTTCCTATCGATCATAGAATGCAAATTTAAACAGTCCTTTTCAAAACACAGAAAATATTAAAATTTATTGTTTAATATTTTAGGTGTCCCGAGTCTTGTTTTTGTCCAACTTTTCTACCATGGTTAGTTAGGTCTTAGGTCCTATAACTGCTTTGTATTTATATTTTCATCAACAAGAATAACCAATTATACGTAGACTAATTAATATAATGTTTGAATTGTATGTTATAAAATATACTTTCTTACTCTTGATACCC
Organism: Sweltsa coloradensis; assembly: GCA_024449915.1. Classification (NCBI taxonomy): domain Eukaryota; kingdom Metazoa; phylum Arthropoda; class Insecta; order Plecoptera; family Chloroperlidae; genus Sweltsa; species Sweltsa coloradensis. Next base: position 136,830 of record JAMZAV010002321.1, on the reverse strand, counting down.
TAAAATAAATACAATACTGCTAAGAAAATGGTGTTTATGATTAGGTTATAAACGTTAATGTAATTCAATTTGGTGAAACCGTCAGCAATGCTACCCCTTATACTGACAGCAACAATCGAAATGAAAATATGTAAACACAATATTATTATAAAAAATGACTATGGAATTATTCAGCCGAGGAGAACTGAAACAAAGAACACTGATCTTTTTATAATTAAAAAATAGTCTTTAACTCGTGATTCATACACAGAGCTTAATACGTATTACCGTCAGAAAAGATAAGTGTCTCCAGCGGGACTGAACTCGGTACCTTACCTCTTCTGTCCGGCAGATGCTCTGAACAACTTGGGTAATGTATTTTGTAATCACGTTACTATAGAACCAATGTTAAACATCATAAAAATGTTAGGGTTAAATTATTCATTCGAGTTTTAAAATACAGTGACACATTTTTATAAATAAAGAGATCAAAGAATGGTGACAGTAACAGTGATCGATGAATGGTAATGGCTGCAAAATTAGAATAACAAAATTTCATATAATTATATCGTTTTAACGCTTACCGATAAGGGGGATCCATGGACCCAATTTAAATTTTCCTAAATATTTGTTTAACGAAACATTGGACATAGTTTATCAATTATGATCATCTGACATTGCCAAAACTAGTTTTGATTTATTTTTCGGTTGAGCGGTACGCCCAATATAGACGATTAACTAACTAACTTTGTACCGGTGGAAGTAAAAAATCGTACCGTGCAAGATATTAACGGGAAACAAATTCCAACATAAAGAGTTTATAGCCAGGAGTATGTGTTACAAATAAAAACAAAAATTAGCCTTGTAACACAAAAATTATGAGCAGAAAGCTGTGCCGTGTATACGTAAAAAATTTCACTATAATCGTCTATATTTGGCGTACCGCTCAACCGAAAAATAAATCAAAAATCGTTTTGGCAATGTCAAATGATCATCATTGATAAACTATGTCCGATGTTTCGTTAAACTAATATTTAGGAAAATTTTAATTGGGTCCATGGATCCCGATACGCTTAGGAAGAACATGTTCAAATAATCATCAACACAGATTTATTTAGTTAGTTTAAGGCTATTGTAATCACTCTAGGGTCAAAACCTTAAAAGTCCATGAAAGTTGGCTGAATGAAAGAGTACCTTTAATAAAACAGCTAAAAAAAAATTTTTTGGGCGGGACATAACCTAACCATCGGCCATTAGATGTCGTTTTTTGACAATAGTGTAGCCAGCACACAGTGCATAATTAAATTTTGAAAATCGGTTTTCTGGATATAGTTTCTTAACACTAGCTTTAGCTTAAGCTATAAGGACAAATACATTTCTGAAATAACAGTTGGTTTACAATTTTTTCTGTCAGACGATGCAAAACTCGAAAAATCTCGTATTTTTACCGTTTGACAAAAAAATTCGTACACCAACAGTTATTTCAGAAATCTATTTGTCCTTAAAGCTGAAGCTAAAGCTATAGGTGTAAAAAACTAACTTATATCCAGAAAAAAAAAATTCAAAATTAAATTTTGCACTAGATGTGCTGGCTGCACTATTGTCAAAAAAACGACACATAATGGCTAAATTGAGGTTATGTCCCACTCCAAACAATTAACATTTTTTCCTGTTGTTTGTAAGGCCCTGTTTCATTCAGAAAACTTTTCAGCCATATTTCTTAGACTTTCAAAATATCGGCCAGAGGTGGATACAATAGCCTTAAGTGTGCAGAAATTTACATGCCGCCCAAAAGACAGCTTACCCTTTATTGCCTCTGCGTCTTCCTGGGAATCACTTTTCTTGTGTTGCAGATATTCGATGAGTACGGAAAAAATGGCTAGCGCTAGGATATAACTTGCCTGAAACCAAAGTTGTTACAGAAGGTTACAGAAGAAAGTGGGGTTCATTTCCCCCTTCCCCCACACTACGCGCCATATTGAACTGTAAATAAAAGAAACTAGTAGAATAGGACTGGTTTTCTTTTAATAAGTGTTTATTGGACCACAGCACTTAAACAATATGACATTTTGACTTTTATTTTAAAAAATAAAATCTTTTTTAAACAGTTTGAAAAATATTTTTAATAAAAGTCGAAATATCACAAATACAATATTGATAAAGAGCTGTGTTATGTCCAATACACACTTTTTAAAGGATTGAACAAAATATCAACATTAACAATAACACAATGAGAAATTTTATTTTAGGCTCTTGAAGATGTTAAATATTTTTGGATGAGCGTAGCGAGCGAAGCGATGATTCCATTTCACTACACTGGAGAAAAAAATCCGGAATGTTTTTTTTGTATATTTGTGTGCTTGTCCACACGATTCAAGCTAAACCTATACTCCAATTGCGATGAAATTATATGGAGGCCTTCGAAATCTCTGAACTTAGAACTTCCAATTTTTTTAGCGCAATCGAAAAATTATTTCTCATTTAAATCGCAATTTTACAAAAAAAAAATCGATTGAAAAAAAAAATTGTTATGATATTTTCACAAAACCTTACTTTTATGAATTAATATATTCGTGTGAAATTTGAGCGCAATCGAAAAATTATTTCTTGTGAAAATCGCAATTTTACAAAAAAAAAATATTTTAAAAACATTTTTGTCTTATAATACCTACATGGTTTTTCCGATTGTAATGATTTTTTGATTGGTGTGAAATTTGAGCGCAATCGAAAAATAATTTCTTATAAAAATCGCAATTTTATGCTTTTTTTTTTAAAATAAAAATTTCTTCGACTTATAACATCTACATGCTTTATCCTATTGTAATAATATTTTCACAGAACCTCAATTTTATGAATTTAAATATTTGTGTAAAATTTGAGCGCAATCGAAAAAATTTCTCATGAAAATCGCAATTTTACACTTTTTCGTTTTAAAAAACATACGCTCATTCAACAACGCGCCTGAAAAAGCGTTTGCGAAGCTTCCTACCCATGTAAAAATATTTGATATCCAAAAGGTGGTCAAGTAGTATCTGAATAGTATCGGAGGTATCTATTTAGTATTAAGTTAGTATCCCGAGGTATCCATCATAATTTGGATACTCTTTTTAGCTATCCAGTTAGTATCCAATTCATCCATTTGATATCCTTCTTGTATCCATTTGTAATCCATTTAAGTACCTTTTTCCTTATAGTATCTAAAAGATTTACAAGTGATACCCCAATTGGATATCAATTGGAAATAGTGTAAATACTAGTTTTATTTGGAACCAAATAGTATCTAATAGGTATCCAAAACATTTCCAAGTGATATCCTCATGGAAATTATTTGGAAATGGTTAGGATACTAAAGTTAAATTTAATACAAATCATTTTCAATAGGTATCCAAACATTTCCAATTGATATCCGCATGGATACGAATTGGAAATAGTTTTGATACTAGTTTCATTTTGATCCAAATAGTTTTCAATAGGTATCCAAAACATTTCCAAATGATATCCTCAAGGAAATTATTTGGAAATGGTTTGGATACTTTAGTTAAATTTAATCCAAATCCTATCCAATAGGTATTTAAACATTTCTAATTGATATCCGCATGGATACGAATTGGAAATAGTTTGGATACTTGTTTCATTTTGATCCAAATAGTTTTCAATAGGTATCCAAAACATTTCCAAGTGATATCCTCATGGAAATTATTTGGAAATGGTTAGGATACTAAAGTTAAATTTAATCCAAATCATATCCAATTAGTATCCAAACATTTCCGATTGATATCCGCATGGATACGAATTGGAAATAGTTTGGATACTAGTTTCATTTTGATCCAAATAGTTTTCAATAGGTATCCAAAACATTTCCAATTGATATCCGTGGACATTATTGGGAAACAGTTTCGATACTATAGTTAAATTGAATCCAAATATTATCCAGTAGGTATCCAAATCGTTTCCAATTGATATTCACTTGGAAATATTTGGCCACGGTTTGGATGCGATATTTAAATATATCTAAATAGGTATCCAAAATTCTTCCAATCGATATCCATGGATTAAATCGGAAATATTTTCAGCCAAACAGTATCAAAAATACTTCCATCTGTTATCCACAGGGAATTAATTGGATACTAGGTTGAAATTTAATCTCTAAGTACTATCCAAAAAGTATAAAATTCACTAACAATTCATATTCATGGATATTAAGTAGAGAATGTAGATCTTTGTTCACTTAGACTAATACATGGTACAAGTATACACCTCTTCGTGAAGAGGGAGTGAATAGTACCTAAGGCTAAAACATATGGTATAAAATGAAAAATAAAATATAATGTGCATTTCATGTTTTCAAGTTATATGTATACTACTAGTATGGTATACTAGTATTGAGTAATAGGTATGATAAAATACAATACAATGTGATTTACGATGAATTGTAATATAAAACGCTGGCATATGGTATGATATGATGATTATGAAACCGTATTAGTATTGAATGTAAAATATACGTGTAGGGAATATAGTACGGATCTATAAGCCACACAAACTGTTGGTAGTGGAGGACAAGGGTTAATCTGATACGAAATCGTTTAGCGAGTAAAATGCTCTTTATTAGAAGACTAAATTAAAAATGAAAACTTTCGTTTTGCATCTGTATGCATGCATGTATTAAAAAAAAAAAACACTGATGTTGTATTTCTAAACTATTGGCCTAAATTGCATTTTTTAATTTAAAAAGGTAAAATATAACATGTATAAAATAATATTATGATCGTTCTCCCCTGTTATATTTCAGTGTAGGCCTACTACATTTGAATTAGCCGCACGCAGGTCGTAGAAAGATCGCGATTGGTCAACGACTAGTAACAAAGGTTGCCAACTTCAAGGACTTGTTTCAAGGGTTTCAAGTTTGTTTGGCGACAGTTATTTTAGTTTGGGGACTGTCGACTTTATAGAGATTTAGATATTTAACACAATTATTGGTTAACTACAATTATTTAATAGCTTTCTATTAAAATGAACGGTACATACATTACGCTTATTTAAGAAACTTACGATTTTCATGTTGGCTCCTACACTTGCACCGCAGCCAGATGCCAGCTGCTTGAATATAAATGGCAGTTGGATTTTGTTTTTGTATCGGTATAAGGTCCCAAATGTTGACCTAAATAGTCAAAATTATAGATCTCTAGCGATCTCTTGTTTACCCAAACGCTAGACTTTTTACTTGACTATGTCTAGGTATAATATAAGGTACGTAATCAACATAAGGTTTTATTATGTTCAGCAGGTAAGGATCGGATACGGGTTTATAACCCTACTTTTGATAACAACTTGGCTAAAGTTCCAATTGGATTGCACGTTTAATTCCGAAGTAGGTACCTACTTTATTGCTACTAGGCCTAGGGCCTAGTAAGGCCTTTACCTTGTGAGCCTATACCGACGTTATGCCTCAGGCCTAAATCAATTGAAATTTCACTAGAAACTTGATAAAATTCTAGCGACTTGCACTTGCACCAAGCCAAGCTGAACAGCACAATCATAGCCTAGGGCCTACCTTAAAGGTTGGGGTTGGCCGGTTGACCTCTAGGCCTAGGCGCCAATGACCTACTTGGCTCCAGGGGTCCAGGTTTTCAGACTGGAGGAAGAAGCTTGTTTAAAGAATTGGGGTGTAGGGGGCTCAGGGTCTGGAGCAATTCTAAAGCTTCTCTTGCTTCTCTTGCTGCTAAAGCTTCTTGCGGCAGAATGTAAGAATTGCTAAAAATTATTCTTACGTTGAGCTAACTATTTGCTAGGGACTAGGCTTAGCAGAAGCAAAGTTACTGCTGAGGTTGTAATCACTCTAAATTCTGTAGGGTAGGCTAGGCCTACCATAACTTACAATAGACTGATTACAATTAAGCCTATTGCTTGCACTTAGCAATAAGTAGGGCCTACTTATTTATTTATATCTCCCTTTCTTTATTATTATCACTGAAAAAACAAATATCTGTATCTTTAATTTTTTTTAAGTCTGGAGCGTTATGGGCCTACTTAAAACAAGATGCAGGCCCTAGTACAGCCTAAGACTAGCCCTTAGATGCCTAGCCTAGGATAAGAACATAGGCCCTCACAATATTCGTAATCAGCTTAAACTCCCTGACGGTTGGTTAGGTTGGTGCTAGCTAGGCGTTGAACTAGACGTTAAAACATTTAACGTACTTAACGTACGGTAAAGTTAATGTGGTATTTACAATCACATTACAACACAACAAGGGTGGACCGGGGTAGCCACTTGGAAATGGGCTGTGATTGGCTAAATAAAGAATAAATAACGTAACGTACGGTAAAGTTGAGATTGGATCAACTTCTTCAACGAGCCTTAACCCTATAGGTCTAGACTAGGGGCCAAAGGGACCTATGCCTAGGCCTAGGTATCCCTAGACGTAGGCCTACCCTGACAACTTTGCTAGCCTAATACACTAGTGCCCCTATAGTTAGGTTATCTACTTTCAGGTTTGTCTAGGCCTAGCCCCTGGGTTTATGATAATAAAATAGATACCTAGTAAAAATAATTTACGGTAACAATAATTCCAATGAGAGTACGATTAATTTTTAGCAAATCTTACGTTCTGCCGTAGGCCTACGAATAATTTTAACATAATTTTTAACAATTCTTACGGTCTGCCGTAAGAATAATTTTCTACAATTCTTACGTTCTGCCGTAAGAATATACACAGGGTTTTTAAAAATGTAGCTTCATATTTTTTCAAAAATGGGCTAGGTAGGATGGTAACTTAGGCTAGGCCTCCTAGGCCTAGTGATGAGAATTTTCATGAAAATGTATTTCATTTGAACATTTTCAAACAAAAATTTAAAAAAATTATATAGGCCTATAGGTCTTCTTTTTTTTAGGCCTAGGTAGCCCTGGTGAAAATTCTTGCAAGATCTTGTGTTAAGTATGATCTTGCATTAAAATAAGATCTTGTTTATTTCTTGGCAAGATCTTGCCAAGAATAATACAAGATCTTACGATACAATTTTGACAAGATTTTTCAGCAGGGAGCCTAGGCCTACTGGTTAAGTTGCTAGTAGGCCTAATGCAACAAAAATATTTGTTTGCACATGTAAACTTTGAAACCAAATTGTTGAACCTTCCTAGGACATTTAGCTAGTCTAGGCCTATGGTGCTTGGTTGGATGCTTGACATGGCCAGCAATTTTTTCTTTCCTTTTTTTCTTTTCTTTTTTTTCCTTTTTCCCCTTTTTCCGTTTTTTCCTTTTTTTTGCTTTTCTTTTCATTTCCCACCCTTTTCTATATTTGATTCATTCATTAAATACATTTAATCATTTTTATTTGTTATAAAACAAAATTGTTGTGTTTAAATGCATTGTTGTTGTAATGCTACTATTTCAAATATGTACTAAAATGTAGGTTATTGTAGTTTCTGCATCTATGTAATTAGATTTATTTAGTTGTCCTCCTTTGTAAATCAGTTTTTATAACTGAATAGGATATACGTTAAATAAATAATAAATAAATACCGTAAATAAATAAATAAAACATACCTAAGCTACTCACTGGTTAGGACACGAGTTTTTTATTAATTTATCAAATTTACTGGACCGGTAGGCCTACTTAGCTACATTATAAAGTGAGTTCCTATGCGGGTATTTATGGTAGGAAACAAATTAAATCACTGTCAAAAACCGTAGGCCTAAATTAATATAGGCCTAATAAATAACTAGGAAAACGCTAAAGTCCCGTCGCGTTGTTGAGCCGAGCACCGGTAGGCCTACGTGCAACACGACCCGAGTACGACATTTCCATAATGTTACATACCAATAAGTCTTTAAGGTTTGGTCGATTTAGCTGAAAATTTGTAAAATAGGAGAGAATGTTGTAATTATTGACCCTGCAAAATTTCATAACGATTGGAAAATTTTTATTTTTTTATTTTTAATTTAATTTTTAATTTTTTTATAACCAACGATCGGATTTGTTCAAAAACTATACAGCAACCCGCATAGGTGGTATTTACATGTGCAAAATTTCAGGTCGATCAGAGAAACGGTGTGACCTGTACCGAAGCAGTAACAGAAAAAAACAGCCATTCGAGCCATACGAGTCAAGAAGAGACGCTCGCTCAAACAATTTTGACAATCATTCATTGTTTTTAATGGGCCAAATTTAAACAAGTAGGCCTACATGTAATTAAGTTCCACCACAAATACCTGCCTCTGGATTCTCATAACTACATTTTATATATTTTTACATTTATTATGTTTCGGAAAACTAAGTAGGTAGATAGGTAGGGCCACTTTTTTTCTTAATTTTTAATTTGTAATCAATTATTTATTGTGAATTTCAAGAACGCTAAGCTTAATGGGCGGGGGGGGGGGGGCAAGGCTTCACCTGGCCTACCCGCTACGCAGTACGCACGCCTAAGAAAGCCTAATGTATAGGCCTACAAGCAAAATAAATCTTTTTATATTTGACCGACTTTTGGTCAATTATCCAATTTTAATTTGACCGGTCAAAGTATCATCCCTAATAATATACTCACTATACTTTATTCCTCAGATTCAACCCCCAATAAATGACATCAATGACAGCAATGCACATGACCCAAATGATGAGAATGAGAAAGATCTATCTACAGAGAATATTGTGGAAGTGTTCGAGGCCAAGACTTCACGAGATAATTTTGTGGAAGAAGATGAGCCATTTTGTGTACTATCGAAAGAATACAAAAACAATTATAGTAATAACAATTATTACTCATGTTTATACACATAATAGTTAGTCAAGTTAACAAGTATAAACTATATTGGAAAAAAGTGCACCTATAAACTAAAAATTACAGCATTGCCTTGCACCCTAACTTTTCAAAAGTTACTGTGTGTTAAATATTATAAACCAGTGTTAATAATAAAAATGTGGGCATTGTCCTCTTTTTGTACAACAACTATTGCACAAATTTATATTTATTTAATTGATTAACCCAATTTGGTCGAATCAATTGGATAATACGTGGATGACAATGTTTTGATTAGATATTATGTAGATACCATCTAGACACTATTTGGATTACATTCTTTTGGGGTGGATATTATGTGGATATTAACTAAATACTATTTGGATGACAAAATTTTGGGTAGGACCTATCCATATATCCATATAACAACCACCCAAAATTTTGTCATCCAAATAGTATTTAGTTAATATCCACATAATAACCATAATATATGTGGATACCATCTAGACACCATTTGGATGTAATTCTTTTGGGGTGGATATTATGTGGATATTAACTAAATATCATTCGGATGGCATAATTTTGGGTGGATATTATGTGGATATCATCTAAATACTAATTGGATGGCAAAATTTTGGGTGGATGTTATATGGATTTCATCTGGATAATATTTGGATGGCATTATTTTTAGTGGATACAATGTGGATCCCATCTAGACACTATTTGGATGTATTTCTTTTGCGGTGGATATTAACTAAATATCATTTGGATGGCATTATTTTGGGTGGATATTATGTGGATATCAATTAAATACTATTTGGACAGCAAAATTTTTGGTTGCTTTTTTATGGATGTCAACTGGATAATATTTGGATGACATTCTTTCAAGTGGATATTATGTAGATACCATCTAGACACTATTTGGATGTAATTTTTTTGGGGGGATTTATGTGGATATTAACTAAATATCATTTGGATGGCATATATTTGGGTGGATATTATGTGGATATCAACTAGATATTATTTGGATTGCATCATTTTGGGTGGAAACTATATGGATAATATTTGGATGCATTCTTTCGGAAGTGGATACAATTTGGATTTCAATTGGATAATATTTGGATGGCTATTTTTTAGGGCAGGGTGGATATTTTTGGAAAGTAATTCATTTGGATGTCATTATTTAGGGTGGATATTACATGGATAGAGACTGGATACTATTTGGAAGCAATATTATGGTTGATATTAAATGGATATCAGCAGGATGCTATATGGCTGGTAATTTTGGGGTGGATACTACTGCATGAGAAACTAATAAGATACTAATGGATAGATACTAGATACTATTTTAATTTTTGGTGTCCATGTCATATCCATTATGGTATCATATGGTAAGATTTTGACACATCTAATACCTTTTGGATACATCTGGAGGATACTATTTTAATACCAAATATGGATACTAAGTGGATATTATTTGGATATTGTGGATACCTTATAAAGTATCTATTCATTTCATATCCATTGCGGTATCAATAAGGTAAGATTTTGACACATCTAATACCTTATGGAAACATCAAAGGATACTACTTCGATACCAAGTTTGAATACTAATTGGATATCATTTGGATATCAAATATTTTTACATGGTAGTGTAATATAATGCTGACAAGTACAATTCTATGAACATGCATTCGACCTCGCTTATTCAACGGAAATTATTCTTTCTCGTGGCCATTACAGAAAAAAATAATGAATGTTAACGAGTACAAGAGCTTGTACAAAAAGTTCAAATATTTTTTTAAACACGAATTGTATTAAAAATTGGACATGGTATAGACCTGTCGAAATTTTAATGAAATTTTGTGTTACCTAAATCATAAATAAATCAGAGTTGATGCAATCAGAATTTCAATAGAAATTGTTAAAATAGCCCAATTGATTATCGGAGTGAAATATTTGACGCTATCTTAAAAATAAGTTGATAATCAAACTTGTAAAATTTTGTGAACTGTTTTGATGTATAAATTAAAATTAAAATAAATAAATAATAATAATTATTAAAATAAAATACATTAAAATCCTGCCGTTATATTGTCTAATTAAGGAGACAGAAATTGCCTTAGTAAATTTAAAGATGGCTGTTTCATGTTTCACATGACATTATACTTTTCACAGAAAGCAACCATTCTCCTATACATAGCTATTTCGAAAACCTTAGAAAATACTGACAACAAAGATATTAATCTATAGCTTTTCATGTCCTGTTGATCACCAGCCTTAAAAATTGTGATTGTCCCCACAAGCGAACATGGTATTTCATCAGATCCGGAAGAATTCTTTTGGATAAGTCATTGAGTATGTCTAGCGCTTCGCCCTCAGTTACGTCATTTAAAAATACAGTATTGTTATTGCACTGAGTTAGCGTTAAGTCTCTTGGTACTGGACCCATGCTCGTTACCAACCGTTGTGCCACGTTTACAAAGTAGGTATTTAGTTTATGTGCTACACCTGTAGAATCACTTATTATAGATCTACTGTCTCTGTTTTTTAAAGTAATGATTTTCAGGATATTATTTTTTTGTTTTTCAGTGTCATTTTTAACAATATTCCACGAGTTTTTTTTTAATTGGTTGTTTGTTTCGATTTTTGACGAGTAGTACTTATTCTTGGCTTCTTGTGTATGAGCTCGGTAATCCTTTTTATAATTTCTGTACCTATTTTTTGAGTTTACTGTTTTAAAAAAAAAAACATGTCATTATAAAGCTCCGAGGGTTCGTTACATTGTTCACAATTCCTCATTGCTACAAGGGTTTGAGCCACGGGTATTTTTAAAACATAATTTTGAAGGGAAATCATATAATAAAAATACATACAAAATATATCCATAAAGCATTCAAACACAGCGTTTGAATTGTTACATAAACCAGAATCAACACCTGCCCAATTTCTCATTTTCCGGTACTTTTTCGGTAGGGGCGGTCCAACTATCAACACTGTCCCCCCCCCCCCCCCTCCCCATCAAAAACAACATTTAACAACTAACCTAAATAAAAAGTTACTCATTATTAACAATATTAATAACAAACAGTGTGAATAAATACGATAAAGTAGTTTAATTTAATACGATAAATGAAGACCTAGACCACGTAAGCTCCACGCAACTCATAACTTACTTCATAAAATAAAACATGTTAGTACATTAAAAAAATATATAAATCTGTAATTATTACATCACAAGTTGTTTTTTTAGGTAGTTTAATTAGTTTAATTTAGTACGATAAATGAAGACCTAGACCACGTAAGCTCCACGCAACTCATAACTTACTTAATAAAATAAAACTTGTGAGTACATTTAAAATAAATATAAATCTGTAATTTTTTCATCACAAGTTGTTTTTTTATTACTATCATTTACTTTCATAGTTGAACCACCCCAACAGAAAGAGTGACCATTTTTCAGCTTCAGCATTTCGCTAAAGTTTCTAATATTTGTCTCACTGAAATTCTTTGTTTAGTAAACATTGATTTCACCTCAGTGTTGGTCGAGGTCCAGGCAATGTTGATTTCCTGCGATAAGTGGTCTGAGATTAATGTCTCCGTGACATTGACAACCACATCACTTGCATCTATATTTGCAATAATATTATCAATGCAAGTACCCCGACCTGTATTTATATTGAAACGAGTGGCCTCATTTATCATGACATTCATATTAAAACTATTGGATAGATCACGTAACTCGCTCCTAGTATTACAACCTTTAGGAAATCGATATTCAAGTCGCCACATAAACCGACAGGCATGTTAAACTCAGCTCAGTCAACATCGAACCTATTTTTAAGATAAAACGATTAAATTATCACAAGGTCTATGTTGAGTGGGAGACCTGTAGATCACAGTAATTTGTATTATAATACTGACAATTTCCTTCTATGAACATGCATTCGACCTCACTTATTCAACGGTATTTATCTTTAAGGCTATTCGACCGCGGTTTTCTATTTTCCCAATTATTGGATGAGCGTAGCGAGCGTAGCGAGCGAAGCGAAGATTCCATTCACTACATGAGAAAAATCGGAATGTTTTTTTTTCTATTTTTGTGTGTTTGTTAACACGATTCCGGCTAAACCGATACTCCGATTGCGATGAAATTTAGGAGGCCTTCGAAATCTCTGAACTTAGAACTGCCACGTTTTGAGCGCTCAGGAAAATTTTTCTTATAAAAAAGCAATTTACGATTTTTTCGATTTTTAAAAAAATTCTTCGACTTATAACACTTACATGCTATATCCGATTGTAATAATTTTTAACAGGACCTTAATTTTATGAATTAGATATTCGTGTGAAATTTGAGCGTAATCGAAAAATTATTTCTCATGAAAATCGTTATTTTACGGGTTTTTTCTTTTTTAAAACAATTCTTTGACTTATAACACCTACATACTTCATCCTATTGTAATGATTTTTTTAATAGAACCTTAATTTTATAAATTAATATACTCGTGTAAAATTGAGCGCAATCGAATAATTATTTATTATGAAAATTGCAATTTTACGATTTTTTTTTTTTTTAAATTACGTAAAAATTACGATGTATTAAAAAAATTAAGTTAATTATTAATTTAATTTAATTTAATTTTAAAAAAATCTTCGACTAAGTAATGATCTTTTCACAGAACAACAGAAAATCCGCGTAACACAATCCAGCTCAATGCACCAATTACGCTCATCCAACAACGCGGCGGGACTTAAGCGTTTTTCCCAGTGGTACCAAGACAAAATATAGTGAATGGCTTTGAAACCTTAGCTCTATTAGAAAATCAAAACTATGTTTTTTGATCGGGCACACGGCAAATATCGCCGCTTCAAAATAATTTCAAACTTCTGTTCGCCCAAGCACACCATTCAACGTAGGTAGTTGTGTTTTGTGACATTAATTTTCAACTGATTTTCTAGAGGCTGACTGGGAGAGAAAAGTTATTTTTTTTACAACAGTCTTTCCAGCGAATGTTTTCGCGGTATTTTGTACTGATTTGTACCGCCAAACGATAAAAATCACAGGAAAAACAATAATTGTTTACAAAAATATTTTTTCTTTCAGTCAGTCTTTAGAAAACCGGTTGAAAATTAATGTTACAAAAACACAACTACCTACGTTGAATGGTGTGCTTGGGCGGATTGAAGTTTGAAATTATTTTAAAGAGGCGATATTTGCCGTGTGACCAATCAGAATTTTTTTGAAAAAATAGTTTTGTATTTCTAATAAAGCCATGTTTCAAAGCCATTCATTTAATTTTGACTTGGTAGCATATTTGGGTAAATAGAAAAACGCGTTTGAATAGCCTTAGGCCTAAGCACTTGTAAATTCATTATTTTTTGTTATAATACTGTCAAGTATGTCTATGAACATGCATTCGACCTCACTTATTCAACGGAAATTTTCTTTATCTCGTGTCCATTATAGACAAAAATAAAGAATTTACATGTACAAGAGTAGCCTACGTACAAAAAGTTCAAATATTTTTTTAAACACGAATTTTATTAAAAAAATTACATGATAATGATATACAACTTGTTGTTGAAATTTGAATGCGATTTTATGTTGCCTTAATCATAAGGAACTCTACTAGTTTGACGAAATTGCCATTTTTTGTTTGTTTACTTTATTTTCTTTGCCAAATCACTGATATTCCAAAGTAAATTAAAAATAAATGCGCAGAAACCAATTAAAAATAATTTTTCGCTTTTGTTCTATGAACAAAAGTAAGTTATAAGTAGCGAGGAGTGACGCGGCCTAGGCCTACCGTGCTGAGATGTTGCACTCACTGCAAGTAACCTTACAAGAACATAATAAGAAAATCCAAAATAGAATCATCACGTTTTTACTGTTATAGTAACAAAAAAACTTCAAAACCTTTGCTATTTTAAACGAAAATCCTATTGTGGCGAAAGTCTTTTATATTTAAAATAACGACGTGAAAGGTTTTGTAGGTGGAGTATTTTAGCGAAAAAGGTTGGTAGGCCTAGTAAGTAAAATCAAGACGTAAATACCAAACATGGCGAATCAATGACAGTGAAATGAGCGAGTGTTTGTGTTGAATCTGTGTTATTCTATATAATTGGTATATTTTCAGAGTGATTAGCAAAAATAAATCGTTAGTAATAAGTTCTTTTCATTTGTTTCTAATTTGAGGTTGTTTTGTTTTGAAGTGTGTGTGGCCAAAAACGAAGTAAATTCATAATAATATTCAGTTAGAAAAAGGAAAATCATAAATTTAATGCAAAAAAACACTTCCGTCAAATTACGATTATACCATCCAAAGGCAATATTTGACGCTTTCTTAAAAATAAGTTAATAATCAAACTTGTATAATTTTGTGAACTCTTATGATGTATAAATTAAAATTATAAAATACAAGTGATCTATTATACAATTCGTTTTGCATAAAATGATAAATATAAGGTTGATCTTATCTACGGCGTAACTACGGGTGAGCGACCACCCCTACAAATTTGGCCAGATGGGGGCGTGGAGAGGCACAACTTTCATTTGATGGGAGGTTCTTACTTAAGATATTCTATAGATATTGATTTTTTAAATACATTTTTTGATAATCTTGATGCCTTCAACAAGGATAAACAATAAAATAAATTCTAAATATTATCATGATATTATTATTTATGACACTTACCGTATACCAGCCGGCGATGATTAAACATGCTGTTTTCAGAGTACATCCACAGCAGCATGTATCCACGACTGGAACTTGCATCTTACAATAATAGATACCACAACGTTTACGCAGAGTTGTTCGTCCTTGCACAAACTGAATCTAAATGACAAGCTTTGCGATGCCACGTGCACTTATATTAGGCCCAAATGCCTCTAGCCAATGTGACTGAACAGGCGATCCTGAGGCAACTGACAACGAATGGCTGTTGTGTATGTGTGTGTGTTAGTCATGCGATAGGGAACTCTCCAAACTTTTTGCCGCTGGGAGCGCGCCACCGTCGAGGTATGGTGTATCACTTTGAATAGGGAATTTGCATAATAATTATTTTATGGTTATACTGCGTTAGAACCACCTTCCTTTACACAAAAATATCTTATTTTCTTGATTTTTAGAATAATTTTATTTATAAAATAAAGGGTGAAAGTTTCCTACATATTTTGGCGGGAAAAACGAGTCATACGTTACCAGCCTTCATGATACCAGTCAACAAATCACGTAACGATATATCAAGTAACTTGCTTTCGGAGATAATCTTGGCTGTAGAAGCACATTTTGACATCTAGTTAAACCGCATTTTAATTGATAGTAAGTTTAAACATACTTGATTTTAAAACTTGGAAAAGGACATCAACTGTTATTTATTGTTGGTCATTGTTGTATGAACCAAAGACTGGTAAAATGAGAGAATTTTGCCTTTTATCTATAGGCGGCCGTGTTCGTCATGAGGACCGGTGACGTAGGCAGCCGTTTCAAAACAAATGTGTGGGAAATTTGTAATGTGAAACTTTGACCCTCAATAGATATTGAACGATTTTCTTTAAAAACCATAAACACACGTTTACACGTCAACGTTTATATCATTTTTAGACGAATATCTATATGTTGAGGATATCGGGAACTTATACAAATTCCCTATTTGTCATGGCCGCCTAGTGTATACTTCGGATAGGCGTGCGCGCAATGCGTTGAAGGAATGTATATTTTAAAGCTTACAGTTGACCAAATAAATATTGAATCATAGAACAGTAAAACTAAATGATTAAACTTAAAGTGATAGTACCTAGCACACTCTCAGGGTGGGTAGGTACTAATACAATTACAAGTGAATGTGTAATGTATTAAGGTGCCGTCCAAATAGACGTCAATCTGTTAAATGTTTGTTTTACAATAGGGCAATGTGTTCACTGTCCGGGATGGGTTTTGGGGGGTGGGAGCGTTGTCAGCAGGCAATTATGTGTTATGTACGATTTACCACATAATACATTTATTTATTAGGACATATTTGAATCTGATATGACTATATTTTAGCCATTTTAAATCCCATCCTCGAACTTCATCAATTTTTCTACTCAAAAGTTGACAACACTAAAAATAATAATGATGCTTTTATGAGAAGCCCGCAAAATATTGTCATATACTGGGGTTGGGGGGAATAATGTGCGACATTTTTACTTTTACTTGTTTTGTTTCTATTTTTTATTTATTGATCAGTATAGCCAAAAAAAGTACAAATATTGATCGTCCAGGGGTGCAGTTTTTTTAATTCAGAGGGGTGCTGAAATATTGTACGAAGTTGTGTAAAAAGTTTCTTAGCTCCGTTGTTTTGTGTATTATATCAGTAACGAAATGACGAGGAAATGAGGACGGTCGTCTCGGTCCGTGTGTCCATCAGCGGTGATCGGGGAGCAGTAAACATTGATGTGCAGTGTATAGTATTGATGAGTTTGTTAGTATAATTGTTACTATAGCGTCTAGAGTGAAACAAGGAACAGTAAAAGCAGTGAAAAGTGAAATGGTCGTTGAAAAAGTGACGAAGTGCCGTTAATCTACAGTGTGGAGGTAGAAGTGGAGTAACAGGAAATGATGACTATGAAGGGTTAAAACGAGAAATTATTTTATTAAACGAGCTAGTGGCGGAGATGAAGGCAAACAATCAGCAGATAAAAGATAAAATTATCGCGTTGCAAGATAGAGTTCGTTGTTTGGCGGAAAGCAGGGGACAGGTATCGGGACATATGCCTGAAAAGACGCGTGTTGCAGAGGAGATGGAGGTTAAGTTGTCGTACAGTGACGTGACAAATATACCAAGGACTAATAATGTGCAGAGTACAAAAGGATGTACACAGGCAAGTAAACAAAATATCCGTATGTCAACGTTAATTGTTAAACCTAGATCTCAGGAGTGTACTGACAGTAATGTAACGAAAAGAGTTATCAAGGACAAAATCAAACCAGACGAGCTGCACATCAATGTTTTGATGTTATAACCAGTAAAAGAGGGGGGAGTGATGTCGGGTGGGATGACGGCCAATCACTGCAAACTCTTCGCGAGAAAGCTCAAGACTAGAAGAGTACAGCGTAGAGATTCCAAGGGCAACAAACCCGAGATTAATGATAAGTGGAGTTGATGATAACTTGCTAGACAATGAAGATGATTTTGTAAAACTAGAAGTAAATCAAAACAAAACTTGATTTAAGTGACGACGTAAAGATAAGAGTTGTATACAGAAACTCAGCTTATAGGTTTGGTGTAGTAAATGTTGTACTAGAAGTGGATGCATCGGTTCGTAAAGCAATGTTAGCGGTAGGAGCACTGAAAGTGGAGTGGCGCAAGTGTGAAGTACGTGATTATGTATTTATTAAGAGAGGCTCTTAATGCCAGGGATATGGACATTTTAGTAACAATGTAGGAATAAGCTTGTATGTGGATTTTGCGGGGGAAATCATAAATACCATAATTGGGCCAGTAACTTGCCAGCTAATTGTTTAAACTGTATGAAGGCTAATGAGAGATACAAAATGCAGCTTAACATTAATTACGCAGGGGGAGATAGTGTGTGTCCATGTTACTTAAGGGTTAGAAATAGGTCTACTTTACCACACATATGTAATGTTGACATGTAGCAATTACAGAAGGATAATGCTGATATTTCTTTGAACTCGCAAGGCTTAACTTCTAATATTGATGACATTAGATATGGTGTACTTAAATTGAATCCGAGTGAAGTATGTGTCACTGAAACACACGTCACTACTGACGGTTATAAGCATGAAATAGAGATGCAAGGATACACATTAGAGGTATGTGAATTGTGAATCTCAAAGAAGACACACGGGAGGGGTGGTGATATCCATCAAAGAGGGTTTAAAACAGGGCCGTATTAACAGGGGGGGGGGCTTTAGGGTCTGCAGCCCCCGGCCTCGCTCTCGTGGCGGCCTCATAATTTCACCTCCACATACAGGTTTTTTCCATGTATAACTTTTTTGTAAATGTAATTTTTGTAACTTGTAACAAATAATACTATCCCTAGTGGAATATATTTTTAGCATTCCTATAATTTATAAGCGTGGGGTTAAAAGACGTAGCATGTAGATACGTTTGCAACCCGGCCTAAATCGCTGTTAATCTCCTAAAATCGTTGTATGAGTACGTTTCACAATTGAGAAATTCCTATACTGATTTTGAAACTCGGGCAACGAAGCTGAGCACAAGTGTAAACCCTACATATACTGATGAAGATAAAAATATACGTGTGACAAAATATCAAGATGGAAAAACTGATCTTCGATTACAAGGATAAATTCAAATAGAAACCTTCAACACAATTGTTGACCATTACGGTAATGAGATTATACTAAGCGAATTGAAGTTTATTCAGAACTGTGTTCAAAATTTGGGTTTTTATCACGAGTGACCAATCATCAACACTGTCCTACGATGATCAGATTGCTGCCGAAAATTTAGTAATTTTCTACCCAAGTGATCTCGACGCTGCATATCCCAATGAACGGAAACAGTTTTGCAGTTACATTAAACATGCACATCTAAATAATTGGATGAGCGAAAACGAAGATTCCATTTCACTACACTGGAGAAAAAAATCCGGAAGTTTTTTTTTCTGTTTTTTTTGTCTGTCTGTTAACACGATTCCGGCTAAACTGATACTCCAATTGCGATAAATATTATGGAGGGCCTTTGAAATCTTGAACTAAGAACTGCCACGTTTTTGAGCGCAAACGAATAAGTTATTTTTCGTGAAAATCGCAATTTTACGATTTTTTTCGATTTAAAAAAATATATTTCTTCGACTTGTAACTCGTACATCTTTTATCCGATTGTAATGATTTTTCACAGAACCTTAATTTATGAATTGATATATTCGTGTGAAATTTGAGCGTAATCAAATAATTATTTCTCATGAAAATCGCAATTTTACGATTTTTTTAATTTCTTCTGCTTATAAACACCCACATGCTTTTTTCCGATTATAATGATTTTTCACAGAACCTTAATTTTTTAAGAATTTAATTGGATGAGCGAAGCGAAGACTTCAATTTTACTGACCCCCAAAAAATTTAGCTCGGGGTTTTTTTTTTGTTTTTTTTTTTTTGTTTTTTTTTTTGTTTTTTTTTTTTGTCTGTTTGTTAACTTTCTTCCAGGCAAACGGCTTTTCCGGTTTTATGTTAAAATTTGACAGGACCTTCGAAATCTCTGAACTTAGAGGGGTATTGTTTTTGGGGACAATCGAAGAGAATTTTTCATGAATATCGTACTTTTACGATTTTTTTTGATTTTAGTGCGATATTTTTGTAACATTTGGGGTTTAAATTTTGACCAAACGGGTGGGGCTACAACGTTCATATTATACCATGGACATTAAGGTTATGGTGATGTTGTACCTTTTAAAAGAAAAAGTTGAAAAAGTTAGCCAGAATCCATATAAATAAAGCTTTTAATATAAGTTTTTTGATTTTTTTTGTGCGATATTTTCGTGCTATTTGGTGCCAATTCTGACCAAACTGGTGGGGCTACAACGTTCATATACACATAGACATTAAGGTTATGGTGATGTAGTACCTTTTAAAAGAAAAAGTTTAAATAGTTAGCCAAAATCTATAGAAATAAAGCTTTTAATATAAGTTTTTTACGGAAAATAATACCAATTGACAGTAACAAAAGAAACTTGACAACAATCAGCTACAATGCGTAGGCAGCAAAACAAAGAACTTGCAAAAGTAAAGATATCCCATGCAAACTAAACATTTTTAAAAGCTCATCCATCAACGCGGCGGGACTTTAGCGTTTTCCTAGTATGAATTAATATATTTGTGTAAAATTTGTGCGCAATCGAATTATTATTTCCTATGGAAATTTCAATATTACGATTTTTTCCTTTTTTTAAATTACGATTAATTAAAAAAAAATAAGTTATTTTTTATTTAATTTGATTTAATTTTAAAAAAATTTCAACAAAGTTCTGATTTTTTCACAGAACAACAGAAAATCCGCAAAACACATGGCAGCTCAATTCACCAATTACGCTCATCCAACAACGCGGCGTTTTCCTAGTAATAATAATAACGCTCATGCAATTCTCAAACACATCGTACAAAACGATCTTGAAAATACATTTCCGTATGTGTATATTGCCTTACGTTTGTATCTAACAATACCAGTGGCTAATTGTGAAGCTGAACGTTCATTAAATTGAGTTTGATCAAAAAGCGCTTGTGCACAACAATATGGATGAAAAGAGACTCAATTCACTAGTCCTAATGTCCATCGAATATGACGTTCTTTGGCGACTGTCGTTAGAAAAGACGGTAGAAGAATTTGCATCAACAAAATGTGGAAAGAAGTATTTTTAGTGTATCAAGAACTGAACTGAAGAGTGATTCTGTATACTCCTCCGTAAGTGTAAAAATCAGTTGAAATATTTCTAGGTATAGGTACAACAGCTATTTATAGAGTATTAATCATTCTGATAAATTTAAACTAGGGACTACATAGAATAGAATAATCAGTAGCCGGTTTGAAACTAGCCGCTCTTCAACTCTCCACAGTTTGTTCCACACTCGGGGGGGGGGGGGGGGTATATAGTCTACAGATTAAGTTAACAAAATGGCCTGACAAAAAAATTAGCCCCCGGCCTCCAAATCTCTTAATACGGCCGTGGTTCAAAATAAGGCGAATATAAAAAGTATTATTGAGTGCAAAGTGTGGTTGATAGGGATAAGAATTAATATTACTAACTTCAAACATATCCAGTTGTGTGCGTTGTATCACCCACCCAATTCGTCACACAAAATAATGTTAGATTATATGGAAGACTGGTGAGAAAGGTTTGTAACAGGTGAAATTGTTGTAATTGTAGGCGATTTTAATACAAATGTACACCAACTTTACATTCCAACAGATTATAATATGACCTTATTCGATTTCCAGGGATGAACCAAGTTGTGCGAGAAAGTATACGAGTGACCGACAACAGCAGAACAATAGTGATTAAGTCATCACTAATATTGTAGGTGTTAATGTCAAAGTGGTGCACACTCCTAAAGTAACCGATCATGCATTGTTGAGTATTTCGCTTAAAAAAAAAAAAATGTTCCTCCTTCACTATAAGTAAAACATTCCTGTATGTGTGTTAAAACTCCCGAATATGGGAGAGGAAGATTTTGTTGCGTTTAATAACTGTTATGAATAGCAAAATTGTTGTTATGACTAGGAAAACGCTAAAGTCCCGCCGCGTTGATGGATGAGCTTTTAAAAATGTTTAGTTTGCATGGGATATCTTTACTTTTGCAAGTTCTTTGTTTTGCTGCCTACGCATTGTAGCTGATTGTTGTCAAGTTTCTTTTGTTACCTGTCAATTGGTATTATTTTCCGTAAAAAACTTATATTAAAAGCTTTATTTCTATAGATTTTGGCTAACTATTTAAACTTTTCTTTTAAAAGGTACTACATCACCATAACCTTAATGTCCATGTGTAATATGAACGTTGTAGCCCCACCAGTTTGGTCAGAATTGGCCCAAATGGCACGAAAATATCGCACAAAAAATAAAAAACTTATATTAAAAGCTTTATTTCTATGGATTCTGGCTAACTTTTTCAACTTTTTCTTTTAAAAGGTACTACATCACCATAACCTTAATGTCCATGTATAATATGAACGTTGTAGCCCCACCCGTTTGGTCAGAATTAACCCAAATGTCACGAAAATATCGCACTAAAAATCGAAAAAAATCGTAAAAGTACGATAGTCATGAGAAATATTTCTTCGATTGTACCCAAAAAACAATACACCTCTAAGTTCAGAGATTTCGAAGGTCCTGTCAAATTTTCATCAAGATAGGATATGCCGTTTGCCTGGTAGAGAGTTAACAAACAGACAAAAAAACAAACAAAAAAAAACAAAAAAAAAAAACACCCGAGCTAAATTTTTTGGGGGTCAGTGAAATTGAAGTCTTCGCTTCGCTCATCCAACAAACTGATGTTAATGTAGTTGCAAATAGGTTTGCAAGTAATATAATTAAAGGGCTGGACGACATCACTCCAGCAAACACTGTGGTGTAGGGCACAGTCTGGGCACGTGCTGTTCGTGCTGGCGGAGTGCCGGGTAACGGGTATGTACCAATGAGTCCTGCTGGGCGCGTACTGACCTGTACTGACGAGGTACAGCTGCCAATAGTTGAGCTTCTCACGGGCAAGTATCATTGTTACCGATTGATATTGATATATATTTTACCACTAGGCCGCTTCGGAACGTTTTTTTAGTCGCGTTGATGGATAAGCTTTTTTGTAAGTTTTTAGATTGCGTGGGATCACTTTACATTTGCAAGTGCTTTTTGAACGCATTTTTTTAAAAATATATTTATTCATCATTCAGTTATAAAAACTGATTTACAAAGGAGGACAACTAAATAAATCTTATAACATAGATGCAGACACAACAATGAACTACATTTAAGTAAATATTTGAAATAGTAATATTACAACAACAATGCATTAAAACTCAACAATTTTGGTAACAAATAAAAAGGATAATAAATGCAATTAATGAATGAATGAAATATAAATAAAGGGTGGAGAATGGAAAAAAAAGAAAGAAGAAAAGAAAAAAAAAATAAAAAGACAAGAAAAGGAAAGGAAAAAAAGAAAAGAAAAGATAAAAAAACACTAAAAAGAAAAACGAAACGAAAAATACTGATTTATTAGACGATCGCACTCAAACGAATATGAGGTTTGCCAAAAATAAGGAACAGCAAATCAGGGAGTAATCAATCTTTCGCAGAAGAAACCACCGAACGCGAATCTTCATTCTTGTGTTCAATCTTCAATTTTTTGTGTTCAAATATTGATAACAATTTAGTACCAAAGATCTTGACTCTAATGTATAATTATACAAGATATATAATTATTTAAAATTGTTTAAGTCAAAAACTGATCACAGCAATGAAGGCAGAAAAATATCAATTGAAAATACTTCGATTATATCATAATCAAAGCAATAATGAACAAACAAAGAGAACAGCCGCGGTCGTTTAACCAGTTCCCACTCGAACACTGAAGTTAAGCAACATCGGGCGTGGTCAGGGGTTGAGTGGGTCGCCGCTCTGCCCTGAAACACACGTATATCGCTGGCTAGAGCAGACTAGGGTTCGTAAGCTTGTGTGACAGCTTCGGTCTCCTTGGCGCCGTCTGCTCGGCAGTCCGGGTTAGTGGAGGAACCTATATGACTGTCAAAAGTTACACCGTCCTTTCGGATGGGACGTAAAGCCGTTGGTCCCCTTGGTACTTTTCGGTAGGAGTAGGCTATGTGCCGGTACCGGGTTTCCCCTCCTCCCTTCTCTATTAAATTTGCACTAGTGGGCTACATTGCCTGTTGCAAATAGAGACAAAATAAATAAATAAATAATGAAGATAAATTAACATTACACAAACACACAGACAACAACCTACAAATAAAAAGTAAAAATCAATTTTTCTTTGCTCTTTGATTCATTATCATTGCTTCAATTTTACTTTTAAATTGTTCAATTCCTAGCTTATTAAACTGGCTTCTAATATCATAAGAAATAGAATTCCAATAGAATACGCCTCTGTACATAAATCACTTTCTAAATGCTTCAGAATTAAATCTAGGAACTTGCAATGAGTTTATTAAAGTAGAATTTCTATCGCGATCAACAATTTGTAAAATATTGGGTAGAATACCTAAATACATACCTTTCAATACTTTGTATGTATTTACCAGTACGCTATACTTCATTCTTTCCTCAATCGTAAAGCAATCAGATTGTAAATTATGGCTCATAGGAATTGAATCAAACAGATGGTCAATTCTCTTCTGAAGTACAACATTTTCGGTTGAAGGTCTTACTGCCCAAATCACTAAACAATATTTAATAACAGAGTGAATATAAGAATCTACAAGTAACCTTAACATTCTCTCTGTTACAAACCTCTTCATTCTTCTTATAATTCCAATTGCTGATGATACTTTATTACATACAAATTCATAATGTTCCTTAAAATTTAAATTACAATCTAAGAAAACTCCAAGATATTTAAAATTCATACACTCTAGAAATTAACTTATCATTACAATTCAACGTCCAAATGAATATCATTCATGCTTCTATCATTAGCCTTATGAAAAATCATACAATTTGTTTTCCTATAATTAATATCAAGTTCCTGAGTTTTAAACCAATCATCCATCCTCTTTAGATCTTCTTGAAGACGTCTTACAATCTCTTCGACATCCATACCTTCTAAATAAAGGACCAAGTCATTAGCATATAAGATATTGATTCCTCCCATTATAGTAGATATATCATCCAAAAAAAGAATAAATAAAAGGGTTCATAATATTGATCCTTGGGGTACTCCACAAAAAATATTGAATACTTTTGAACTATATTTTGCAAGATTGATAGACATTTTTCTTTTGAAAAGTAATCCGCCAAAATTGATAACAAATAAGGACTTATGTTATACCTGGTTTTCAGTTTTATTAAAAGAGGTAAAAAGGTACTTAATCAAATGCTTTCGTTAGATCAACAAAGACAGCTCCAACCTTACCATTCCGTTTGTCAATCCATTTATAGATAAAATCTGTAAATGCTAGAAGGGCACTTTGCGTTGACCTACCTTCCCAGAAACCATGCTGGTTTGCACTTAACCCTTCAGATGCATCTACTTTATGTAATATAACCTCATGTGCAAAATATATTTAATAATTTTGCCTATAATTGGTAGAGTTGATATAGGTCGATTAGAATTCCTATCACTCTTTTTACCTTTACCCTTATAATTAGGTGTTACCCTTGCCAATTTCAGCTTTGTTGGTAGATCACCTCCAAGATAGAAATGGGAAATTAGATACGCTAATATTCCGACTATTGATGCGCATTTCTTGAATACTATGCATGGAATCTCTTGAAGTGTTGCGGAGCTTTTAATTTTAAGGCGTTTAATTGCTGAAATGGCTTCTTCATTAGTTACCTTTGTATGCGGGAGGTCCACCTTCCACCATTTTTAACCACCTTTTTATGGCAACAATAATTAAAACATAAACTCCGTCTCCGAGCCTCGTGCTCCAACCCAGGCCGACACGTCACAACAAACACTGCCCTATTGGTATCATTATATTTAAAACTAAAACTCCATAGCCAAGTTATTTAAATAAAAACATGCATATTAATATTTATATTCATTTATCCGTTATGCTGTTATAATATTTTCTTAAAATAATATTTATATACTATTTTAATTAACAATATTTTTAGCCAGTCACGTAGGCATATACATACATTCATGCACTGCCTCCTAGATGCTACTCGTAGCTCCTCGTTCCCTGCGAGTCCACGCAACAAGTTTTGATTGTTGATCAGTTATTCGCACTTTTTTACCACATGAACACTATCAATATCAATCAAAAGATATATCAATAATATAAAAGTTCTTATAAATATTCATGCAACATTTGGTAATGATATTACCAACCGTTCAGTAGAAATCATCAACACCCGAGTGCGCGTTTTAGCTTACTGGATATTGGAACAGCCTCAGCTCGAAACCTCGCGGCGCTATTTCCCCCTCCCCCCACCCCTCACAACTACCAACTTAAGTTCAGTTTTTGGTCTGTAATTTCCTAACGATTCAGCCTTTATTGTTGATTATAGCTGCTAATTACTTCTTTAAAACACCGGTGGGCGGATTTGAACCTTTGATCATCTGAGGATGTTTAGTCCGCAGATTAAAATAACAATGACTTCTTCACCTCTAAATCTACACAAAGGTTTTATTAAAGCTCTTCTATAGTGTTTGCTCTCTAAGCTATTTCAAGTACAACAACTAGAATGAAGAGTTACCTTTAGAGTTTGTCTGGGTATCAGGCAGACACTGTATGTTGCTGTATTATTAGTATTCGATACTTGGAAAAGCAACCGACTTACTTGGAGAAATGAAAATGTGGTAGATAAGCAAAACATAACCCATAACCATAGAACCACATGGTTCAACAGAGTAGAGAGCTGGATGCATGCCCTACATAGAGAGGTGAGGAATTCGTGTGTCTAAACATTGAGCGGGATAGGATAGGAAATGTTCAGGGGAGATTGCAACACGTGTAACTATTCCCCGGTTTTAGTTGGAGTAGACGACCTAGTTCGCTTCATTCTATCAGCTATGCATTTGAATGATGCTGAGGTTTAGAAATAGTCAGTACCAGCGTCGGGATGCCGGTCATGGTATTATAATAACGAAAACAGAACAAATAGAACGGCAGGGATAAAACGAGGGATAACATCAATTACTAGATTTTTTTTACTTTATTAACATTAAAAATTTAATCCAGAAATGAAAATCCAACACAACCGGGACTAAGGCCCGAGACTTCCAAACTTGCACAGGGAAGGAAATGCCTCACTGGGCAGTCTTTGAGGGCGGGCGGCAGCTCGATCCATGGGGTGAACAAACCCGGAAAGAAAAAGCACGTCGGCCGAGCACTCCTTTGGCCGGAGGGGGTTGGAGGCGGGGGTGCCTACCAACGTCGCCTCTCAACACGCGGCCCTGGATGATGCGCGCGCACACGTCAAAGTCAGTGGCGCCGCTGAGGCATCTTTTAAAAAAAATTACACACACAACCATAGATAAATTTACATTATGCGTAATGAAACATAACAAAGAGGCTAAACTTAACCTAAACTAAATAATATGATATCAGATAAAATTTAAAACGTTATTAATTAAGCGAGCGAGCTTATAACAAAAGTAACGTTGCCATGGCAACGAAAAGACGCGCGAAGTTTCTAATGCACTGCCACCTAGAAGTAATCAAAATACTTTCGAGGAAGCAGTCTATAGGTTTGTTCCCCTGTATCCACTTTCGGGTGGAAGGTGGAGTGTTGATTCACCTCGCGAGTGAAGTAGGTGGAGCTATTTCACCCAGTTACAAATAGTGAGAGCTGTTAGCGGAAAAATATTGCAAATCCGGATACCGGCGCCAAATTTTGCATGGGGGGAGATAAAAATATCAGAATTAAAAATCCGCCGGGAGGCAAGCGATATCTCACCCCAAACACCCCCTAAATCATCCCCTAAAATTAGAATAATTCATAACTCTAACCCAAAAATAGTTTTTATTCAAATTAGTTATTATGTTTTAATGTGTTTTAACCCAATCGTTCTATTCTCATTTCCTAAACCACATTTTTTCAACCCCCATCCCTAATTGTTTATAATATTTTTACCTTGATTTCCAGCATTTACCAGTGAGGCACCTAGGGAGTTATCAGCATGAAATTTGGCATGATGGTTCATAATAACCTGAAAAATAATAATCCGCCGGGAGGCAAGCGATATTCCACCCCCTTTGTTCTCTACCACCCTTAACTTTGGGAAAAACGTAAGGTAGTATTTAATACATTTTGAATATTTCAATTGCTGATTAAAATTGTGAGTCGATGTGTTATAGTCCAGTCAACAAATCATTCATACAAAACAAACAATTTTTTCACCCCCAACCCTAATAATCATACTTTTAGTGACAAACACTGTTTAGTAAGTTACCAACATGAAATTTGGCATGGTGGTAGAAAAAAAAATATAAGAATAACTATTCCTTTGGGAGGCAAACGATATTTCACCCCTAGTGCCCTCTATCATCCCTTAAAATTGGAATTTGTACTAGGTCGTATTCTATACATTGTTATTATTAAAATTATCCAATAATATTATGCTCAAGCATGTTTCGATCCAATCAACCTAATTTCTCATGTTTTTTCTACCCCCACTCCTAATAGTGATTTTTTATCAAAACTTTTTAGCATGAAATTTGGCATGGTGGTAGATAAAAATATAAGAATTACTATTCCGTTGGGAGGCAAACGATATTTTACCCCTAGTACCCTCTATCATCCTTAAAATTGGAATTAGTACTAGATCGTATTCAATACATTGTAATTATTAAAATTTATCCAATAATATTATGCTCAAGCATGTTTCCATTCCATCCGCCTGATTTCTCATGTTTTTTTTACCCCCACCCCTAATAGTGATTTTTTTCATCAACACTTATTAGCATGAAATTTGGCATGGTGATAGATAAAAATATAAGAATTACTATTCCGTTGGGAGGCAAACGATATTTCACCCCTAGTTCCCTCTATCATCCCTTAAAATTGGAATTAGTACTAGATCGTATTCAATACATTGTAATTATTGAAATTATCCAATAATATTATGCTCAAGCATGTTTCCATTCAATCAACCTAATTTCTCATGTTTTTTCTATACACACACACAGACTAACTAATTACAATTAAATATAGTTTCCAGCTACATACTCGGTGTAATAAAAGATGGTAAGTGTAAACAATGAAATTCTAAAACTAGTGGGGAAAAAAATAAAACTTTAGTTTGTATGATTATTTTTAAAAATGTACCTTAGTAATGGCTAATTTAACAGACGTAAGATACAAACTGCCGGCCCCCTTAAATAAACTAAAACTATTGAATTTTAATTGATTTTTAATTGAATACATTCTTCCAGATAACCACCCATAAAAAAAAACGAATCATTAAACACTCTTTCCAATTTTAAGGGATGTACTTGGGGTGAAATATCGTTTGCCTCCAACGAATAGTAATTCTTATGTTTTTATCTACCACCATGCCAAATTTCATGCTAATAGTGTTGATGAAAAAAATCATTATTAGGGGTGGGGGTAGAAAAAACATGAGAAATCAGGTTGATTGAATGAAACATGCTTAAGCATAATATTATTGGATAATTTTAATAATTACAATGTATTGAATACGATCTAGTACTAATTCCAATTTTAAGGGGTGATAGAGGGTACTAGGGGTGAAATATCGTTTGCCTCCCAACGGAATAGTAATTCTTATGTTTTTATCTACCCCCATGCCAAATTTCATGCTAATAAGTGTTGATGAAAAAAATCATTATTAGGGGTGGGGGTAGAAAAAACATGAGAAATCAGGTTGATTGAATGGAAACATGCTTAAGCATAATATTATTGGATAATTTTAATAATTACAATGTATGAATACGATCTAGTACTAATTCCAATTTTAAGGGATGATAGAGGGTACTAGGGGTAAAATATCGTTTGCCTCCCAACGGAATAGTAATTCTTAATTTTTATCAACCACCATGCCAAATTTCATGCTAATAAGTGTTGATGAAAAAAATCACTATTAGGGGTAAGGGTAGAAAAAACACGAGAAATTTGGTTGATTGGATCGAAACATGCTTGAGCATAATATTATTGGATAATTTTTAATAATTACAATGTATTGAATATGACCTAGTACAAATTCCAATTTTAAGGGATGATAGAGGGCACTAGGGGTGAATATATCGTTTTCCTCCCAAAGGAATAGTAATTCTTATATTTTTATCTACCACCATGCCAAATTTTATGTTGGTAACTTACTAAACAGTGTTTGTCACTAAAAGTATGATTATTAGGGTTGGGGTTGAAAAAATTGATTGGTTTTGTATGAATGATTTGTTGACTGGACTATAACACATCGACTCACAATTTTAATCAGCAATTGAAATATTCAAATGTATTAAATACTACCTTACGTTTTTCCAAAGTTAAGGGTGGTAGAGAACAAAGGGGGTGGAATATCGCTTGCCTCCCGGCGGATTATTATTTTTCAGGTTATTATGAACCATCATGCCAAATTTCATGCTGATAACTCCCTAGGTGCCTCATTGGTAAATGCTGGAAATCAAGTAAAAATATTATAAACAATTAGGGATGGGGGTTGAAAAAATGTGGTTTAGAAATGAGAATAGGACGATTGGGTTAAAACACATTAAAACATAATTTTAACAACTAATTTGAATAAAAAATTCTTTTTTGGGTTAGAGCTATGAATATTCTAATTTTAGGGATGATTTAGGGGTGTTGGGGTGAGATATCGCTTGCCTCCCGGCGGATTTTTAATTCTGATATTTTTATCTACCCCCATGCAAAATTTGGTGCTGGTATCCGGATTTGCAATATTCAAGTGTTATTTCCCCTTTCAGCTCTCACTAAAAGGAACGCCTATCCCTAACGTGTTTCAAAAAACAAATAGCAGCCATCAGAAAACACTGGGGTATTGTCTGTGTTGAGATGTAATTTTTATGTTGGACACGGTTCTGGATGTTGGAACCGCCATTTATATAGTGGCAGCCTTATTTTTTAATCTCCCCCTTTAGTTTCCACTTATTCACTTACCTCTCCGCCGCGCGAATTGGAAGTTGGTGTGGTTGTACCCTTACCCGTGTTCAAATAGGTTTTACAGACGTAACAACGGGTGGAATAGCTGGAAAAAAGTGTTACTGGGGAACCTAGCTTTTTGTTCTACTTTTAGTATAAATGTCTGGAAAAGTTGAGAACAGGTGACACGACCTTATTATTGTCACAAAGAGTTTAAATAGTTTCCCAAGGAGTCAGGTCCTCGTAGAATGGCGGTGGTATTTTAATCCACAAAGTAAAGGGTTAGCACATTGAGCACACGGTTTGACCCTCGAATATACCTCTGGCAATAATTCAATGAAAGTATTGGAAACATGGCCCTGTTGGCACAGCGAAGGGGGCTCGCAAATTTTGTAAAATTTAAAAAAATGTGCAGGATGTGCACAGTGTGGCCTCGTTGGTCTGATTGGGTAGGACGTATCACGCTTCCAATGTGCAGAAGGGTCCAGGGTTTCGATTCCGTTCAAAGGTCAGAGTTTTTTAACTTCTGATTTGGACTTGAAGTCCATCAGTTTCTTGTCTTAATGAGTTTGTAAAAGCGATAGACTTTGGAGCCCGTGTTCCTTAGCAACAAGTGTAATAATAAATTTCAGAGTTGTTTATGCTGAATGCCGTCCGTTGTTGATTTCCTGGCGGTTCGATTCGCGGGGTGTTCGCACTGTCCAATAACCACTGATTTACTATTTTCCTATTACTAGGAAAACTTAAGCCCGCCGCGTTGATGGGATGAGCTTTTTTAAGTTTTTAATTTTGGCGTGTGGATATCTTACTTTTGCAGTGTCTTTGCTTTGCTGCTATGCATTGTGTGATGGTTGTCAAGTTTCTATTGTTTCTTGTCACTTGGTATTATATTTACCGTAACAAACGTATATTAAAAAGCTTATTTCCTATGGAGTCTGGCTAAATTTTTCAACTTTTTGTTTCAAAAGGTACAACATCACCATAACCTTAATTTCCATGTTTAATATGAACGTTGTAGCCCCACCCTTTGGTCATATCGGCCCAGAGGCCCGAAAATGCTCGTAAAAAAACGTTTAAACCGTTAAAAAAACTTTATATTAAAAAGCTGTTATTTCTTATGAATTCTGGTCTATTCGTTTGTTTGCTACACAACTTTTCTCGTTTCATAAGGTACTACAATCACCCTAACCTTAATGTCCATTGGTTAATATATAATCAGTTGTAGCCGTCCGCCCGTTTGTGGTCCACCAATCGCCCCGAATGGCACGAAATATCGCACTAAAAAACCGTAAAAAACTTATATGAAAAGCTTGTATTCTTATGGCTTCCTGGCTTAACTTTACCAACTTTTTCTTTCAAGATAGGTACTACATCACCGATACCTTTTATGTCCTGTATAATAGGACGCGTTGTAAGCCCCACCCGTTTGTACAAGAATCGGCCCAAATGGCACGAAATATAGCACTAAACCGTAAAAACACCCCCCTTTTTTTATATTAAAGCTTTATTTCATACTAGATTGTTGGTTGTTAACTTTTCAACTTTTTGTTTCAAAGGTAGCTATACACACTGATAAAGCCATTATCTCACGTGTGAAATATGACTATTGTAGCCCTCCCGTTTGGGTCAGAAGTCCGGCCCAAATGGTCACGCAATAAATATCGGGCACGTAAAAATCGACAACATCTGTAAAGTACGATATTCATGAGAATACTTTCTTTCGTGTTGTGGCCAAAAACATAACGTTCTCTAAGTCAGAGATTTTCGTGCCAGGTCCCCTCAATTTTTCATCAAGGGATCGGATATGCCGTTTGCCCCGTTAGAGAGCGAACAAACAGACGGGAAAAGAAAAAAAACAACCGACTAAATTTTTTGGGTGTTCTGTGAAATTGAAGTCTTTTTCGCTTCGCTCATACCACAAAATATAGAATCTTATGGTTGGTTATTGATCACTCAAGTCGTCGATTGCGTCGGGGCCTGCATAAAAAAATAGTTTGGCTTGGCTGTCGCTTTGACTTTAAGATCCCACTGAAAACCCGTTATATAACTGAGTGGGTAGACTCATAAACTACAAATTTATTTATTATTTATTTTATTTTATAATGGGTGCAAAGCTATAGCACATCTCGCTTATCACGCGTCCAACTGAGCGTTCCTAGTAATAATTTATGCCAGCGGTTAGGCCGAGGCGTTCAACCGGTTACCACTTCGAACACCAAAAGTTGTGAGAGAGCAGAATCGGGTGTGGTGGTCAGGGGTAGAGTGCGTGACCGCTTTTTTTCTTTGGAACACGCGTATAACGGCGCTGGGTTAGAGCAAGATGGAGGGTTCGAGAGCTAGTGTTAATGAGCTTCGTTCTCTCGGACGTCCTGTCTCGACAGTCCGGGTTAGTGAGGAACCTATATGACTGTCACAGTTACACACGCGTTCTCTCGATGGACGTTTAAGGGGGGCGGGTGACGGTGCGATAGAATCAGGTAATGAGCCTCGAGTCGATGCTGGTCGACACGTGAGCCTGTGGCTTGTGGACCGTTTTGTCCCTTGGTACGTTTTCGAAAGGAGAGGCTACGTGCCGGTACCGGGTTTTCTTCCTCCTCCTTCTGTAATCATGGACTTCATTCCCCCCCGCCTCATCCATCACCACGTCATCGTCTCGAATTGCCAAAGTGCATTTCAATATCGAAGGACTTAAGCAATATCGCATCTCTAATAAATTGAGCTGTAAGACCGGGCACAGGGTGCAATTCTGCCCAAATTCAGGTCAACTGGGTATTTTCGGACTTTGATTGTGAATGGATACCGAGGCTATTCCTCACTAACGACTAGAGGAAAACCTCGGGTAAAAAACTTCAGTCGAGGGTTGAGGCCGGTCTCTACACGTGGGATTAGGACCTAGGACATCCGAAACAGAGTCCGCGTCGTTACACTACTCACTATGCCTACGCTGTCGTACATTAAACCCCTGTGCTCTTAGTATCTTGTCAATACTAAACTATCTTGAACATTATAAGGTTGAATTGAGTCTTTCAAAAGGGTTGACGTTCTTAAAAACCTTTTTCACTTCTGTGTCCACGTATGTATTCGGACATTTTTTGCTTCTAAATTTAATTGTGGATAAATGATAAGATTTTTTTAGTATTGCTATAGTAATTGTGATAATCACCAAATTTGCGCCATATGGTCTAAACTAGACCTTGTTCTCGGTATTGCCTTTATGTGGAAATCATTTGCTTGTGATTCTTCCCGTTTGGTTTTTGTAAATATTGGGGCCCAGAGTAAATAGGTACTCACATATGCTTTATGACCGAGAAGGAATGTATTTCGGAACATTTTTTGCGTGTCGGTTGGGTATTATTTGTGCACAGTTTTTTAAGACACAACTTTCTATAAGGCCTTCCGATATTGATCTACGTCAGATCAACAAATTAGCATTATTAGTAAATCGATTTAACTTAAGATTAAGCAAAAAAAAACGCCAATTTCAGGATCAAATATCTTTAAAAAAAAAAAACACTGTTGCAAAATCTATAAGTACAATAGCTTAAGAATATATTATCATTTTTAAATTTGTAATTTACAGATGTCTACCCACTCAGTCCCATATAATAACCGATTTTCGGTAAGAATCAGTAAACCCAACACCAGCTTATTCGACTACAGGCCAGGCATTAAAGGACTAATAACTGTAAATTGTATTTATTTATTAAACTGCATATTACAAAGAGTACAAATACTCCTACTCAGTGCAAATCATAGCATATTGGAGGTATCAGACAACATACTTACGACACATTAAAATATATCAATACATATTCACAAAAATAAATCTATCTCTTTAAAGCACCATTTGAATTATCCAATTTGAATGTGAAACTATCAGAAAGAAAATACGAATGAAAGAGCTAGTGAGTAAATAAGCTTGTTAATATCCTCAAACTTGAGTGATCATAAATTTAAATTTAACAATCTTTTAAGATTAAAGGTCAATGTATGTTCCTTCATGAGGATTTTAACATATTAATGAATGCTGCGATCTGTGCAATGAATTGTTATGAAGTTCAAGTTGACTTTGGAATGGTTGAAAAAATTATGAATGCGTATGTTTGGCAGATTTGCATATTATTTAGAGTGAGGTGTGCAAAACACTGGTTAAGAAATATATTTTCGCATTTCGTAAGGAAAGAAATGACAAGATTAAGCCCATCAGAATACAAGAAAAATATTAAAAACACAAAGCTGAACTAAAATATTCAAATGAAGTAGCACAATAGGTAACTAGTATTCCCCCAAAAGTTTTCATGAAATATTGTGGATAGGTCCTGTAATAATTCTCTCATAACCGCTGGAAATACACAATTACGTCGTATAATCCTCGAAAATGTCAGTTATAATATTATTTCCTTCATATATCATGATATACAAATAAACACACACACGCTGTTTTTGCCCTTGTTCACTAGCCAAGCGTTATCATTTGGAATCGTGAGTCCGCGGCATATACATCGCCGGCGTAACGCGAATATATTATCACTCTAATGGCGTCATCAAAGCCTTTCATTTCTTGCAAATAGGGGTTTTAGGGCCGATAAACCCCCGCCACTAGCGTTGGGGGTTGCGCATGGGAAGCAGCAGATGAACACGGATTCTAACCACATTTCAGACCCGTTAATCCCCGACGCCGTGCGCTAATGTAGATTTCATTATTCCATTTAAATTTTATTCATCCCCCCCACAGGATGGGAATATAAAACAATGCCATTAATTAAGGGAAAACGTAGTTGGCATTTCGTACTTCCTAAAAAAAACAAAAAATATATTTGCTGCTGAGTAAAATCTAAAAATTTCAACGCATTAGAAATTAGCGGCTAATCCCATGTGATTATAGTCTTTCTTTTTACGTGTAGAAATTTGGTAGTTCCGTCATTATTACGCCTGTATTAACTTCTCGTGTAATACGAGCGTTAAAATCGAAATTGGAACGTAACTAAACTCTCAATATGCGCATTTCTTTATCATCACTAAGTATAGGCCTATCAACTAGACATACTGTTTGAAGTTGTATACAGAATCAAAATACCAAAACAAGTAAAAGAACAACATTAACAAAAATATAAACCAGAAACAATACAATTTTTACTTTACTACTTTAATTTAAAAACTGTGATACAACAATTATTTTTTTAAATGGACTTAACAAAAATACAGAATGGAGAATAAGGGAATAAAATATATTCGGACAAGTTATGTTGGCGGGAAATGCTCTACGCTTTGTTCGCTACACCACCGCCCTTACCCCTCACAGAGAGCTGTCATCCACCACAACTGTGCCGATAACACAGCACAGCGTCGCTAGAGATCAGTGATGTATAGAGGTTGCTCAGGTCTTCTGATCGATACCCGCCATCTGCAGACTGGACAGACAGAGGTGGTGACCAGTCAGTGTGGAGGCTCCTGGGGTTCATATCGGGCAGAGGGATGACGAGGAAGTAGAGCTAATACAAGCAGAAACATCACTCACACACGAACACGAACACGAACACGCACACGCACACGCACACGCACACGAACACGAACACGAACACGAACACGAACACGAACACGAACACGAACACGAACACGAACACGAACACGAACACGAACACGAACACGAACACGAACACAAACACGAACACGCACCGCCTGACACTCACAGAGCTGGCATCCACCACAACTGTGCCGATAACACAGCTCAGGGTCGCTAGAGATCAGTGATGTATAGAGGAAGCTCTCGTCTTCATGATCGATACCAGCCATCTGCAGACTGGACAGACAGAGGTGGTGACCAGTCAGTGTGGAGGCTCCTGGGGTTCATATCGGGCAGAGGGATGACGAGGAAGTGGAAGCTATTACAAGCAGAAACATCACTCACGCACACGAACACGAACACGAACACGAACACGAACACGAACACGAACACGAACACGAACACGAACACGAACACGAACACGAACACGAACACGAACACGAACACGCACACGCACACGCACACTCACTCACTGGCCAGACTGACCGCTCTCTGTCCAGCCCTCGCTCCTTGTCGGCTCAGGCCCTGAGTCTTCATCAAGTTGAGCCTCTATTGTCTTGTGTTATCGGCAGCTCACGTCGGCTCTTGTTTGTTTTGATTTCCGCTCAATGTAATAGTTGAGACAATAGCGTTGTCCCCCCTCTCTTTCTCCTTGTCACCCTCTCGCCCCACTCTCTCTCAGACTCAGGCTAGTTGCAGCAGCTAGGTCGATCGACACCAGAATGGAACAAGGTTCTTTAAAAAATCTAGGTTTTATGACTTTCATGGTTACACCAAAAAATTTGATTAGCCTAACACGCAACAAATTTAATTAAACAAGATATTATAGAGAAATTGGAGGAGTTAGATATTACTAAGGGCTAAGTGTATTTCACGTTATAATTAAATATTTCAGATGAAGTAATACCGACTGCAACTAGTTTCTTAGTTTTAGCCGAGGTAATGAATGGCGAACTGGATGCTTAACATTCTGAAGTGGGGGAGGGGGGGGGTGGCGGCTTGAGAAAAGTGGGACGCACAAGAAAAAGAGGGAGTGTGGATTTCCCCTCCTCCCCCCCCCCGTTTCCTACGTGCCTGTTAGGTTTCATTAGTAAACAACAATTTTTTATTGGGACATAATATTATTGAAGTATACATATTTATTAGTAATGGTTAAACATGTTTCTTGTTTGAACGGTTATTAAATTATGTTTATTTTGTATTAAAAACTATCCAAAAACAATATCAAGACATTTTACAAATTAAAAACTAATTTACGTATTGTTTTTGTATCAATTTCGGGTTACTTCTATCTGGTGGCGATTATCTTATCTTGGTTCTGGTGTATCTAACCAAGTTTAATTTGGGTAATCATATAAATACTATGAAGCAACACTAGAAATCAATATTATTACTAAAAACCACCACAAAATAATATTTTTTAATGGCCAGAATAAATACTTATGTATATTATTTGAGAACTCATACTGTCATTTCGCTGTGTTCGTGTTTTTTTAACTTAAATCCTCAATATGAGATTGTTTTTGTTGAATTATATTACTTGTTCTTTCGCAAATATTTCGTGTAGTGAAAGCATAAAGTTTGAAATACATAATACATTTTTGGATGAGCGTAGCGAGCGTAGCGGAGCGAAGCGAAGATTCCATTTCATTACACTGGAGAAAAAAATCCGGAATGTTTTTTTTTTCTTTTTTCTTTTTTTTTGTATTTTTGTGTGTTTGTTAACACGATTCCGGCTAAAACCGATACTCCGGTTGCGATTAAATTTCATGGGGACCTTCGAAATCTCTGAACTTAGAACTGCCACGTTTTTGAGCGCAATCGGGAAATTTTTTCTCATAAAAAAACGCAATTTTACGATTTTTTCGATTTTTTAAAAAATTTTTTCGACGTATAACACCTACATGCTTTATCCGATTGTAATGATTTTTTCACAGGAACCTTAATTTATGAATTTAATATTCGTGTGAAAATTTTAAGCGTAAACGAAAAATTATTTTTCATGAAAATCAAAATTTACGGGTTTTTTTCTTTCTAAACAATTCTTTGACTTATAACACCTACATGCTTTTTCTTATTGTAATGATTTTTTCACAGAACCTTAATTTCATTTAATTAATATATTCGTGTTAAATTTGAGCGCAATCGAATAATTATTTCTTATACAAATTGCAAATTTTACGATTTTTTTCTTTTTAAAAATTACGATTAATTAAAAAATTAAGTTAATTTTTTATTTGTTTTATTTAATAATAAAATTTAAGTTAATTTTTTATTTAATTTAAATAAATTTTAAAAAATACTTCCGACTAAGTAATGATTTTTTCACAGAACAACAGAAAATCCGCATAACACAAGGCAGCTCAATGCACCAATTACGCTCATCCCAAAAACGCGGCGGGACTTAAGCGTTTCCCTAGTAATTTTGTCATGATGGCTGTTACTGTTCGTTTCAAACTATAACTTACACGCCCAAAGTAATGAAACTGTATCTATAATAACATAATAAATCAAAAAAAGTTTTGTAAGAGGACTCATAATAATCGTAACAAATATGTTAAGTATTGAATCGATAGTTAGACGAGCACACTTCTTCTTCTTATCACTGTATTCAAAAAGAATCTATATTGTATATTACTCTCCATGTAAAATTTCCCTTGCTTGTTCCAGTTACACAAGTTCGAAGTAAAGTTATCAAATTGAAGTTAAAAATAAACACGATAAAACATTAAGTGTAAAGAATGAGCATAGAAAAACAAAAGCTGTACCGTTGATTAAGGACCAGACTTGTGTGTCTGTTCTTGGTGAACGTGCAGTTGTGTGGTTCGGTTAGATTGGTGGCCACGCAGTTAACGGTGAGCCCCTTGAATCACTCTGGGGAAGCATTATAAGATTAAACTGCCGAGCCATCACCGTTGTGCCGCCGCATTGTGAAGTTCTCCTAGTCAGTCAGCCATCTACCGGAGACATTAAAACCGCATAAGCATTTTGATCCCCCCAGTCGTAATCTAGCCGAGGCGTCTTCTGATGAGAGTGGTAAACGAACCGGGGGCTCTAGACTTGGGAGGGGGGTCAAAAGTTAAGAGCCCCTTCATCTAAATACCAGCGCGTGTTTGCTAAGAAAAGATTCTTGTGCAGCGCTACAGTGAGTGCGGCGGTGACGCGAGGAAGCTTCACAGAGTAAAACCACCGTAAGGAAGTAGCGATAAGTCATATTGTTCTCCAAGATAATATTCTGTTCAGGACGCTGGTCTTTTTGTTTTAATCGGGAGACAAGACTCTTGTTACAATGCAGTTGCTTGCCGAGACGGGTTTCACGTCGAGCCGTAGGGCTGGAGGGGGGGGGGAGTTACACAAAACATGGGGGGGGGGAGAAATCATTGAAATTATATCTAAAGGGGCAAGCCACAAACACTAGTTTTATCAACATTATAGATGTTGTAAATATAATTTAACATGGGGATTTTTTAATAAAATGATTTGCTCTAATGTAAATGGAACATATTTATAGGGCACATATTGCTGTTCGCTCGGCCGGTAGCACGCGTGACCCGATGTACTTACATGAACAATAGTGAAAGCATATATGCACGGCCCTACGG
This sequence comes from Sweltsa coloradensis, assembly GCA_024449915.1. Taxonomy (NCBI): domain Eukaryota; kingdom Metazoa; phylum Arthropoda; class Insecta; order Plecoptera; family Chloroperlidae; genus Sweltsa; species Sweltsa coloradensis. The sequence continues at coordinate 96,685 of JAMZAV010002321.1, read as the reverse complement.
TCGTAGAACTATAAAAACACACAAACAAAAACTTTTTTAGAAATACAGCCAAACCTTACACACTCAAAAGAAATGAGATCTAAAAAAAAAGGGCCACTCATCTACCCTTCCACATTTGCGCATTCTTAATTTTGGATGAGCGTAGCGAGCGAAGCGAAGATTCCCCATTTAACTACACTGGAGAAAAAAATCCGGAATGTTTTTTTTTTTTCTTTCTTTTTTTTTTTTTTTTTTGTATTTGTTGTTGTCTGTGAACCACGATTCCGGCTAAACCATAATCCATTGCGATGAAATTTTATGGAGTCTATGAAATCTCTGAACGAAAAACTGCACGGAGGGAAAAATTTATCAAAAATTATTTTCATGAAAATCGCAATTTTACGATTTTTTTCGATTTTGAAAAATTTCTTCACTTATAACACCTACATGCTTTATCCGATTGTCAAAGATTTTTTCACAGAACCATAATTTTATGAATTAAGATATTCGTGTGAAATTTGAGCGCAATCGAAAATTATTTCTAATGAAAATCGAAATTTTACGGGTTTTTTTCTTTTTTAAAAACAATTCTTTGACTTTAAAAACCTACATGCTTTATCCGATTGTAATGATTTTTTCACAGTACCTTAATTTTATGAATTTATATATTCGTGTGAAATTTTAGCGCAATCGAACAAATTTTTTCTTATGAAAATCGCAATTTTACGATTTTTTTTATTTTTAAATTGTACGATTTACTAAAAAAAATTAAAAATTAAAGTTTGTTTTTTATTTAATTTAAATTAATTTTAAAAAAATCTTCAACCCTTAGTAATGATTTTTACACAGAACAACAGAAAATTTCCCCATAACACCCTGGCAAACTCAATACACCAATTACGCTCATCCAACAACGCGGCGGGACTTAAGCGTTTTCCTAGTTCATAAACGTACAGTGTCCCATAACAGCATCCTCGAAAGCTAGGCAAAATAGAATTTGCGATTATTAGTTTAAACGTAATAGTTCATCCAAGTTCCTTTTTCTAATTATTTAAACGTAATAACATGCAAATTTTATTTTGCCAAGCTTTTCGAGAATGCTGTTATGGGACACTGTACGTTATGAATTAAGAATGCGCAAATGTGGAAGGGTAGATGAGCTTGGCCCTTTTTTTAGATCTCATTTCTTTTGAGTGTCTAAGGTTTGGCTGTATTTCTACAAGTTTTTTGTATGTGTGTGATCTCATTACTTTTTCAAGTTCATTGCAAAATTATTTGTTAAACTATAATAATTTTATCAAAGTTGATTTTAATGTCTATGGTATTAGCAATAACAATAGGATGTAAAATATCAAGACCCGGATTCATGTACATCCTGGGTATAGGTGGTATAACCATGGTATAACGACGGTATAAGGACTGGTTTAAGTCTAGGCAACTCACGGCCAATTAAACTTTCCCATGCTACAACAAGCGCACAACTAATGTAATTGTACACCTTTCACTGCATCCACAGCCATGTAAATCAACAAATTATCAAAAGAACATTGAAAATTTGCACAGTTTTTGTTTTTCGTTTTTAAATAGTGACAGGAGTTTTGCGTGAGATCATTGAAAAAAGAATAGTTATATTATTTCCGTACATTTTTGTATAGCCTAGGTGGACAATCATACTATTGTTTATCTGCATTAGGCTTTTAGTAATCAAAACTAGTTATTTGTGCGGGAAGTGTGTCTCTGTCAGAACAAGGTTGTGCTGGCCTAGGGTTGGCTAGGCTTGTCAAACATGTAATGTAAGTATAAATTTTATCTAGCCCTATAGCCAAATAGACCGAGAGCTCGCAACATAAAGTCTCCCCTCATAGGGTAATATGGTTTGACCATGGAATAGAAGCGGAAATTCAAGTCATTTTTCAAAATGCGCGTCTTACCAAGTCAACGTTGGGGCGTTTACCCTTCAGACGCCCCCAAAGTGGGCCAAAAAAAGGTCAAATCTGCCCCTATTAAGTATACATGATTGAAACATAAGCAAAATTATAGAGAAGTTAGCCCAAAAGTGAATATCACTCGTCAGACGGGCTGCGATGGAACCGTTGACCCGTCAGACCCCCCAAAGTGGGCCCCAAAAAAGGTCAACTCTGCCCTCATAAGGTATACATGATTCAAACATACGTCATTATAAGAAAATTACTAGAAAATCGAATATCACTTCGTCAGACGGTCTCTGTTGGGCCGTTGACCCGTCAGATGCCCCCAAAGTGGCCCCCCAAAAAAAGGTCAAATCTGCCCCTATTAAGTATACATGATTGAAACATAAGAAAAATTATAGAAGAAGTTAGCCCACAACGGAATATCACTCGTCAGACGGGCTGCGATGGGCCGTTGGCCCGTCCCAGACGCCCCAAAGGGGGCCCCAAAAAAGGTCAACTCTGCCCCATAAGGTATACATGATTCAAACATACGTCTTTTTATGGGGAAAAAATTACTAGAAAAACGAATATCACTCGTCAGACGGTCTCCGTTGGGCCGTTGACCCGTCAGATGCCCCCAAAGGGGCCCCCCAAAAAAGGTCAAATCTGCCCCTATTAAGTATACATGATTGAAACATAAGAAAAAATATCGAAGAAGTTACCCCAAAATGAATTTCACTCGTCAGACCGGGCTGCGATGGGCCGTTGACCCGTCAGACGCCCCCAAAGTGGGCCCCAAAAAAGGTCAACTCTGCCATCATAAGGTATACATGATTCAAACATTCGTCATTTTATAGATAAAGTTACCAGGAAAACGAATATCACTCGTCAGACGAGCTGTTTGGGGCTTTGACCCGTTAGGTAACCTCCAAAGTTGGCCCCCAAAGATGTCGAATCTGCCTGTTTGCCAAGCTCGGGCTATCTTTTTTTACAAGATAAATCCCCTTTTAACAACACGCTTGATCGTCAAATCCAGCTTATTTGACATACAGAACGTACCGTTACTTACCTTAAATTTTTATCCAAAAATCGCATTTTTGGGAGGCTGTTCAGAAGGATGAGTGTTGTCGCTATCTAAGCACATTTCGAGATTCAAATAATTGTCTCCTACAAAAAATTGGTAAATTACTACAAATTAACAGTTTGGTGTCATATTTACGGTCAGTTAATAAGAAAAGTGAGCAATATTTGGAAATGTGCCTAAATACCCCTTATTTCACATGATTTCTTAACATTTTAGTGCATAGCACAACCCGATAGGACCACCGAAAGAGCTTCCAAGTTGATCCAGAGTCCAGACTTTTACCTCTGCGCTCTGCGTCAAAGCCGGGTTTTCTCGAGCTTAGCCACCTTGGTTTATTGTATAGACAGAAATTTTAAAAAAATCCATTATGTATATATATTATATAGAGAGAGGGGAGAGAGAGAGAGAGAGAGAGAGAGAGAGAGAGAGAGAGAGAGAGAGAGAGAGAGAGAGAGAGAGAGAGAGAAGAGAGAGAGAGAGAGAGAGATGTTAAATACAGACCAAAGATGGTTCCTGGTTTGATCTGTACCCTTTGTCACTTGATGAATATTGCAATTCGATTAGAAGTAGAGGATTTCGATAAGGATGATGACATAGATGTTTCGGAAGCAGCGTACATGATGTAAATATTATTAAATGTGATAAAAAGTTTTTTATTTATTCTAATCCTCAATTGTCTTTTAACTTATGAAAAGTATTTGCATGTTTCAACGCATGTAAAAGATTATTACGTATGTTATGATATGATGATGATTACTAATGAAATGTTAAAGCGTACAAGCGTACAGTGATTACAAATTTGTGATAGAAGTTTTGATATTTGAAGTTAATTATACCAAACCAATTTATATATTCTAATCTTCAATTGTTTGAAACTTATATAAACTACTTGTATGATTTAACACATTACAAATTCTTACTTGTGATATGATGATGATTACTTCTGAAGATTACTGTGATAAAAAGTTGAAACATACGGTGATAACGAATATATGGAAGTTTTGATGTTTGGAGACATACCAATTGATATATTCTAACCCTCAATTGTTTGTAACTTAAAAAAAACTATTACATGATTCCCCACATATTAAAGATTATTCCCTTAATAGGTAAGCATATGATTTTAATTATTTACGTAACTTATGATTACTAATGATATGATTACTTATGTGATAAAATTAATGGTTTGTCAATGATTTTCTTGTATCGTTTATACAATATGCAATAGTTTAAGCGATATACTTAATAGGCAGAATCCGTATAGTATCATGTAACAAGTAGAAAATTTAAACACAACTCTTCATTTGTAAAAAAAAAAAATTAAAACACTCTTTACAGTTTAAACCTAACCCTATACCCAATACATACACCATTATTAATTATATAATTACCTTTAAACGAAGTATAACATGTCTTCCTGATTTATTCATCGATCTAGATTCTAGATATTCCAAAAAAATAAAAAAAAAAGTGGTAATTGCAGGGCTCATGACCCAAAATAAGCGAAAACTCATGACTACATATTATCGCACAAATCCGATTAAATCCAACATAATTTCGTGAGTATTCGAGACAAAGCATTTTTAAACTGTTTTTTTTTTGGGGGGGGGGGCAAGTGGCGGGTAAGGGTTCCACACAGCCAGTCTGACGAGTGATATTCTTTTTCGTGGTACATTTTTCTATAAAGTGCCGTATTATTTAATCTTGTTTTCTTATTGAGGGCAGATTTGACTTTTTTTTGGGGGCCCAGTTTTGGGGGCATCTGACGGGTCAACGGCCCAAAAGGAGACCGTCTGACGAGTGATATTCGTTTTTTCTAGTAATTTTCCCTAAAAAATGACGTATGTTTTAATCATGTATACCCTTATGAGGGCAGAGTTGACCTTTTTTGGGGCCCACTTTGGGGGCGTCTGACGGGTCAACGGCCCAACGGAGACCGTCTGACGAGTGATATTCGTTTTTCTAGTAATTTTCCCTATTAAATGACGTATGTTTGAATCATGTATACCGTATGAGGGCAGAGTTGACCTTTTTTGGGGCCCCACTTTGGGGCGTCCTGGACGGGTCAACGGTCCATCGCAGCCCGTCTGACGAGGGATATTCATTTTTGGGCTAACTTCTTCTATAATTTCTCTTATGTTTCAATCATGTATACTTAATAGGGGCAGATTTGACCTTTTTTGGGGGGGCCCCCTTTGGGGGCATCTGACGGGTCAACGGCCCAACGCAGCCCGTCTGACGAAAGATATTCGGGTTTTCTAGTAATTTTCTTTATAAAATGACGTATGTTTGAATCATGTATACCTTATGAGGGCAGAGTTTTTACCTTTTTTGGGGGGCCCCCTTTGGGGGCGTCTGACGGGGTCAACGGTCCATTGCAGCCCGTCTGACGAGTTTATATTCATTTTTGGGCTAAATTCTTCTATAATTTTGCTTATGTTTTTAAAACATGTATACTTAATAGGGGAAGATTTTACCTTTTTTGGGCCCCACTTTGGGGGCGTCTGACGGGGTAAAAAGCCCCAACGTTGACTGTAAGACGCCCCATTTTTGAAATGACATGATTTCCGCTTCTATTCCAATGGGCAAACCATATGTACCCTATGAGGGGAGACTTTATGTTGCGAGCTCTTGGACTATAATGGACTTAGACCTACCCTGTTGTTTTTTTATAAATAATTTTCTACATCTGGGCCTAGGCCAGGGGGCGGTTTCTGATTTGTTTTATGAGAGTACAAACACACATAACAAAACTTGTAGAAATACAGCCAACCTTACACACTCAAAAGGAAATGAGATCTAAAAAAAGGGCCAAGCTCATCTACCCTTCCACATAAACGTACGTGTCCCATAACAGCATCCCCGAAAAGCTTGGCAAAATAAGATTGCGATTATTAATTTAACGTAATAGTTTATCCAAGTTTCTTTTTTTCTAATTAATTTAACGTAATAACATGCAAATTCCTATTTTGCCAAGCTTTTCGAGGATGCTGTTATGGGACACTGTACGTTTATGTGGAAGGGTAGATGAGCTTGACCCTTTTTTTAGATCTCATTCCTTTTGAGTGTGTAAGGTTTGGCTGTATTTCTACAAGTTTTTGTTATGTGTGTGATCTCATTACTTTTTCAATTCCATTGCAAAATTATTTGCTAAAATATATTTTTTATCAAAGTTGATTTAAATTCTATGGTTTTTACCAGTAAAAATATAGGATGTAAAATATCTAGAACCCGGATTCATGTACATCCTGGGTATAGGTGGTATAACCATTGGAGTTTGGGTTGATAAGGAGGGCTAGCTCAAATGGGAAAAACACGTCCACGATCGTGTTTGTTTATTTTAGCCTATTCGCCCTTTTGATTGTTATAATCTACTAGCAGGTTAAACTTTGCTACCATGAACTGTGGTAGGCCCTAGGTTACCCTTTGGTTACCAAAGTAAACAATCAAAAAAGTCTGCCAATTTGAAATGTTAACTTGTACACCGCCGCCCTCACACCTGCGCCTCCAGTCCGCCAGTACTATTTTTAACTCCATGGTTAACCATGGTTTTAACGACGGTATAGGACTGGACCCCCAATTCTTGAGTTCGTGGGAGATGAGTTTGAAAACGCAATTGAAAACGAAGTCGTTTTGTTTTCGAAGGAATTGGTATTCTTGAACGGTATCGTGGAAACGCATGGGTTGTGAGTTGAAAACATTGATATTAAACCCCTATAGTAGGTATATTAGCAGTCTCCTATACCTCCGCACAGGCGCGAGCGTAGCAAATTGAAGACTCAACCGGCCCATTTCAAGATGGGATTTTGGTGTTTTTTAAATTTTTGCTTTATTAATGCAATAAAGTATTTTACTGGATTGTTTGATTGGTTTTAGCTTGTGCAGCATGGTATTAAACAAAAGAAACAATACGAAGTGATTGCATAAGGGAAATTTTGTAATCATTTGGTGTTTAAAGGCTAGTATGCTTACCTGTCAACCTGGCGGCAATCTTGAGAACTATTTGGCCACAAATCGCTCCCATTTGATTAACATGTAAACTGTCATTTTAAGATGGCTTCTAATTGTACGGAAGTGGGACCACCGACTGCTGGTCTAGCCAATTATATAGGATGTCTATGGTTGAAAGAGTATCACGAAATCCAAAAACTTTAAAAAAATTTGCGTATAGCAAAGAGCTCGAAAAAGTTCTATATTTATTCTAGATGGGAGTGCCTTCATAAACGCGGGCCCAAACGAAAGACAATTGTATGAAATGATTTTTATTGTTGGCAATTATGTAAACAAACAGATGAGCAAGTTCATATCAGAAGATGTTGTGCTGGCATAGGGTTTGGGTAGGCTTGTCAAACATGTAATGTAAGTATGAATTTTACTAGTCCTATAGCCAAATGGAACTTTAGACCTACACTTTTGCATTATAAATAATTTTCCACATCTGGGCCTAGGCCAGGGACGGTTTTGATTTGGTTTTATGAGAAGTAATGACACCTTTTTCTCGTTCCACACAAAGAAGAAAAATTTTAAATGTCCGCTATTTTGTTTACGTATCGCACTTTTCCCGCCTAACTCTGCTTATACCGTCAACAAGTGTCAAGTAACTATGGTTACTTGTTATTGTATGCCAAGTGTTTAAGGCTTATTTTAAAACCTTTATTTGGAAGCCTTCCAACAAACTTTTTCAACTTTTTTTTTCAAAAGAGACTATATTTCTATAACCTTAAGTCCATGTAAAATATGAACATTGTAGTCCCACCCGTTCTGGTCAGAATCGCGGGGCCCACGTATTAGATGTTAGCAGTAGTAGGCGTAGTAGGCGTAGTAGGCAGTAGCTAAAAATCCTTAAAGTGATTTTTGAGCATGTTTCAAGCCATTTTTTCACCAAGAAGGAAAATCGTACCCCCAAAAAAATTTGGCATGTGTTGTCAGTACCTAAATCCCCTCGATTGTGATAGTTTTCAAGTTCACACACGTACATGACGGCTGGGTAAAAACCTCGAAATCACCCAACTCTGCTTTGGTGTATAAGGTGCTTGAGTGTGTAGCGCACCGCGGCTTGGCTGCTGCGCCCAAACGGGCACCTAGATGACAACTTTTTCTCGTTTCACACATAGAAGCAAAATTTAAAATGTCCGCCATTTGTTACGTATCACACTTTCCCGCCTAACTCTGATTATACCGTCAACAATTGTGTCAAGTAACTATAGTTACTTGTTGATTGTATGCCTAGTGTATAAGGCTTATTTTAAATCCTTTATTTGGAAGCCTTCCAGCAAACTTTTTCAATTTTTTCTTTCAAAAGAGACTATATTACTATAACCTTAATGTCCATTTTAAAATATGAACATTGTAGCCCCACCCGTCTGGTCAAATGCGGGCCGATTGAAACTGACGAATTAGATAGCATAGTAGCAGTAGTAGCAGTAGTAGCTAACATCCTAAAAGTGATTTTGAGCATGTTTCAAGCCATTTTTTCACCAAGAAGGAATGGTCGTACCCCAAATAAAATTTGGCATGTGTATTTCAGGTACCTAAATACTCTCAACTTTGATAGTTTTCAAGTCCACATCACGTTACATACGGCGGGGTAGCACCTCGAAATCACCCCAACTCTGCTTGCTGTATAAGGTGCTTGAGTGTGTAGCGCGCCACGGCTAGGCTGCGGAGCCCTAACGGACACCTAGATCACGGAAACAGTCAAATTTCGCCTTTTTAACAAAATTTAAATTCGTAAATAAAGAAATTTTAAAAAAGGAAAAAAAAATTTATAGAGAAGTGTGACTGAACACCCCTCAATTTTCACTTTCGTAAACTACCATACGTAGTTTCAAAAATTGCTGTGGTCAGTCACCCAAGTGATCATGAATGTAAAAACGAATGTCTCAATATTTTTGGTTGTAAAAATATTATGAAGAACAGTTTGTTCAACAGTCAGTATGTATCAATGTGAAAAATGAAATCTTGCAATTAAATGTTTTTAAATAATCAACACTTACCCGGCACCTCCACCAATTACTATTAATAAATGTAAGACGCCAGCCTAGGCATGGTTAGATCGGAACCACTTTTTACTTACTAAAAGATACGAAAATCCGGCTCCTCCCCCAAAATGGTATATTTTAATATTTTACGTTTGGCGTCGGCAAAGTTAGTTGGGAACTGCTTTAAGTTTAAACTCACATACACAACCCGGCTCCTCCACCAAATGGCATATTTAATATTTTACGCTGGCCTCGGCAAGGTTAGTTCGGAACTACTTTAAACCACATACGCAACCCAGCTCCTCCACTAAATGGTATATTTAATTTTTTTACGCAGCTCGGAAAGGCTAGTTGGGAACTGCTTTAAACTCACATCCACAACCCCGGCTCCTCCACCAAATGGTATATTTAATATTTTATGTCGGCCTCGGCAAGGTAAGTTGGGAACCTTTAAACTCACATACGCAACCCGGTTCAACCACCAAATGGTATATTTAATATTTTACGCTGGCCTCGGCAAGGTTAGTTCGGAACTACTTTAAACTACATACGCAACCCGGCACCTCCACCAAATGGTATATTTTAATATTTTACGCTGGCCTCGGCAAGGTTAGTTCGAACTACTTTAAACTACATACGCAACCCGGCATCTTCCACCAAATGGTATATTTAATATTTTACGCAGGCCTCGGCAAGGTTAGTTCGAAACTAGTTTAAACTCACATACGCAACCCGGCTCCTTCACCAAATGGTGTATTTAATATTTTACGCCGGCCTCGGCAAGGTTAGTTCGAAACTTCTTTAAACCACATACGCAACCCGGCTCCTCCACCAAATGGTATATTTAATATTTGACGCCAGCCTCGGCAAGGTTAGTTCGGAACTACGTTTTTAAAGTTTTTTAAAGATAAGAATCCCTCGACCGACGGATCGCAGCACTGTGCTTCGCACTGCGGTCACCAATTAGTAAATACAACAGCACATATTATCATATCCTACGACAGCGACATTCTACAAAAAAAACTGTTTTCAAAAATAAAAACATAATTTTGAGTTAAGTCTTAGATCTTTGATGAACTGTAAGAATAAAAGGGTCGTTCGAGAATTACGTCACATTACGTAAATGTTTGATCTGTGATCACCCAAACACTAGCATCGAGGTTGCTTTTGTGTTGGAGGCTTGTCTACCCTGTTTTTCCATTTTCTTAAATATGCAACTTTGCAAAAAAAGTAAATGAACTGAAACCTGGTATCATAAGAACACCAAAAATGGGTTTTTTCAAATTTTCTGATCGGGCATACGGTAAATATTGCATTTTCAAATAGTTTCAAACTTCAATTACATCTAGCACAGCGCTCAACGTAATAGTTGTGTTTCTGTGAGATTAATGTTTGACTGTTTTTCTTCGTCTTTTCGAAGAGAAAACATGAGATTACAATTTTATGTGTTCCCCGAATTTTTTAGATAACGGTATTTTAAGTTTAGCTTGTACTGGAAAACGGAAAAATTCGCAGGGATAAAGGTTCCAAAAAAATCCCCTGTTTTCTCTTCGACAAGTTCAAGAAAAAAAGTCAACTATTAATCTCACAGAAACACAACTATCTACGTTGAGCGCTGTGCTAATGTAATTGAAGTTTTTAAAAATATTTTGAAAATGCAATATTTGCCGTATGCCCCATCAGAAAAATTTGAAAAAACATTTTTTGGTGTTCTTATAGTACCAGGTTTCAATTTCATTTACTATATTTTTACCAAAGTTGCTTATTTAGAAAAAGGAAAAACAGGGTGGAACAGCCTTAAAGGACAAAACTCAATTTTTCCAGCTATTAGCCATTTATTTTGATTTATACTTTTACTTCCTGAAAATTATTCATATGCCTAAGAACAATAGTTTCTGATGATAAAATATCATGATAAGGTTTTATCCAAATTATTTACTTTTGGATTCGTGTTAGATTTCAGTGTTGGCATGGGTACAATTCTATTTCAGCTTCCGATGGTAATCTTAACTGGAAACAGCTATATCTACTTAGAAAACGTAACCCGGCAGCTCCACCAATTAGTATTATTAGATGCGACGGGCTGGTTTTGGCTTCCCTCTCTCCCCCGCTGCCCGCCAAGACCCACATTTGACCACGAGCTTCACGGATTTTTGCCATGTGCTCTCTCTTTTCAAATGAACCGGACAGATAAACCCCACCATCTGAATCTGAAATAAAATTAACAATGAATATTGTACAGCGACTTCCTAAGGTTAAACGGAAAGAAAATGTATTAATAAAAATGTAAAAGCATCAAGTGCATGTGTAATCTGCTACTAATTATAATTCGACGAATATGCTTCATGAATAAATCACAAACGATCTATAGGTGCTACGGTGCGCTAACACACTGAGTCACCTTGTATACGGCAAGCAGAGCAGAGCAGAGGTGTCACACAGCCGTCATAAATCTTATAATGATCTTGAAAACGGTCGTACTCAGGGGGATTTAGGTAGGTACCTGACAACCGAATAACGCCAATTTTGTTGTTAGGGAAACGAACATTCCTATTTGGTGAAAGAATTGGTTGAAACATTTTCTAAGTCCTTATTGGCCCGGAACACCTAAATTCGAAATTTATATGCTTAATTTGAAGTAAATTGTGGACATGGTTATAAGTTTTTAATTTACGCTCCATGATAGTTAACTCCTCCCCCTACTTCTTGTTCGGCAGTGCCTTTCTTCAGACAAGTCGGTCTACAACGTTCAAGTTTTACAGGTATAGTAAGTTAATAGTCCAAGTGCCTTTTTAAAGACAATATTGAAAATAGGTTTAAAAAATGTATGTGTAACTTTTAAATATGCATATTTTAATTGGATGAGCGTAGCGAGCGAAGGGGGAAGATTCCATTTCACTACACTGGAGAAAAAAATCCCGGGAAAGTTTTTTTTTTCTTTCTTTTTTTTGTATTTTTGTGTGTCTGTTGAACACGATTCCCGGGTAAACCAATACTCCAATTTCGTTGAAATTTATGGATGTCTATGAAATCTCTGAACGAAGAACTGCACGGAATTTTTTTTTAAATCGCAATTTTACGATTTTTTCGATTTAAAAAAAAACTTCTAACTTATAACATCTCATGCTTTATCCGATTTTAATAATTTTTCAAAGAACCTTAATTTTATGAATTCATATATTCGTATGAAATTTGAGCGCAATCAAAAATTATTTCTTATGAAAATCGCAATTTTACAATTTTTAAAAATTTTTAAAACATTCTTCGACTTATAACCCTACATGCTTTATCCCATTGTAATGATTTTTTCACAGAACCTTTAATTTATGAATTAATATATTCGTGTGAAATTTGAGTGGAATCAAAAATCATTTCTCAAGATAATCCCAATTTTAAAGATTTTTTTAAATTTTAACATTTCAACATTTCTTCGACGAATAAAAACCCACATGCTTTATCCGATTTTAATAATTTTTTCACAGAAATTTAATTTTATGAATTGTGTGTGTGAAATTTTAGCGTAATCGAAAAATTATCTATTAAAAAAATCGCAATTTTTCGCTTTTTCGTTTTAAAAAAAAAACGCTCATCCATCAACGCGGCGGGACTTTAAACGTTTTCCTATCCGTACAATAAGCATTGAAATCTCAAAGATGGGGCCCAAACTCATGTACCTTTCTACATTTGTTGCTGTCCTTTATACATAGATCTATTTGTCGCATGACTGCATCCTTGGAAAGCATGACGACATAAATTTGCACAAACTTTTTGGATGAGCGAGCGAGCGTAGCGAGCGGAAGCGAAGACTTCAATTTCACTGACCCCCCAAAAAATTTAGCTCGCGTGTTTTTTTTTTTTTTTTTTTTTTTTTTTTTTTGTTTTTTTTTGTTTTTTTGTTTTTCCGTCTGTTTGTTCGCTCGATTCCGGGCAAACGGCATACGCGATCTTGATGAAAATTTGACCGGACCTTCGTTTTCTCTGAACTTAGAGGTGTATTGTTTTTGGGTACAATCGAAGAAATATTTCTCATAAATATCGTACTTTTACGATTTTTTTCGATTTTTAGTGCGATATTTTCGTGACATTTGGGCCGATTCTGACCAAACGGGTGGGGCTAGAACGTTCATATTTCACATGGACATTAATATTATGGTGATGTAGTACCTTTTGAAAGAAAAAGTTGAAAAAGTTAGCTAGAATCCATAGAAATAAAGGTTTTAATATTAGTTTTTCAATTTTTAGTGCGATATTTTCGTCACATTTGGGCCGATTCTGACCAAACGGGTAGGGCTACAACGTTCAGATTTCACATGGACATTAAGGTTATGGTGATGTAGTACCTTTTGAAAGAAAAAGTTGAAAAAATTAGTCAGAATCTACAGAAATAAAGGTTTTAATATGAGTTTTTTGAAGTTTATAATACCAATTAACAAATAACAATAGAAACTTGACAACAATCACCTCCACAATGCATTCAAAAAGCACTTGCAAAGGAAAAGTGCAAACAAACGCACAAAACGCAAAAAAAAACTTACAAAAAAAACGCTCATCCATCAACGCGGCGGGACTTTAGCGTTTTCCTAGTATTTAAACATAAGTTGCAAAGGAAATTGCCAAGCTGATCAAGGATGCAGTCATGGGGCACAGTGAATTTATGTACGTTTTTATATTTATTTTATTGTGGTTTACCATACCCTGAACGGGTATGGCAGGCTACTAGTTGGATGAGCGAGCGAGCGTAGCGAGCGGAAGCGAAGACTTCAATTTCACTGACCCCCCAAAAAATTTAGCTCGGTGTTTTTTTTTTTTTTTTTTTTGTTTTTCCGTCTGTTTGTTCGCTCGATTCCGGGCAAACGGCATACGCGATCTTGATGAAAATTTGACCGGACCTTCGTTTTCTCTGAACTTAGAGGTGTATTGTTTTTGGGTACAATCGAAGAAATATTTCTCATAAATATCGTACTTTTACGATTTTTTTTCGATTTTTAGTGCGATATTTTCGTGACATTTGGGCCGATTCTGACCAAACGGGTGGGGCTAGAACGTTCATATTTCACATGGACATTAAGATTATGGTGATGTAGTACCTTTTGAAAGAAAAAGTTGAAAAAGTTAGCTAGAATCCATAGAAATAAAGGTTTTAATATTAGTTTTTCAATTTTTAGTGCGATATTTTCGTCACATTTGGGCCGATTCTGACCAAACGGGTAGGGCTACAACGTTCAGATTTCACATGGACATTAAGGTTATGGTGATGTAGTACCTTTTGAAAGAAAAAGTTGAAAAAAATTAGTCAGAATCTACAGAAATAAAGGTTTTAATATGAGTTTTTTGAAGTTTATAATACCAATTAACAAATAACAATAGAAACTTGACATCAATCACCTCCACAATGCATTCAAAAAGCACTTGCAAAGGAAAAGTGCAAACAAACGCACAAAACGCAAAAAAAAACTTACAAAAAAAAACGCTCATCCATCAACGCGGCGGGACTTTAGCGTTTTCCTAGTGAAGGGAATTGTGCCTGTATATATACAATGCTTTTGAGTGCGTAAGCTTTAACGGTCTCTAAAAGTTTTTGTATGTTTTTCAATATCCAGCACTTAAAATTCATAATTTCAGTCGTTATTGTCTTTTCAAAATCACTTACCTCCTAACAGTATCCTAGAACAATGTTGTTTGACAATTAAAATGCTTTCGAATACTTTGCTCGCGTATTTCCCAACACAATCTGCAACTCTTAAATCCTATAACCCAGCTACACGTACTAATTGAATCGTACTAATTAATACATTTAATTGACATTTAAATAACCATCTTCCGATAAATCGTTAGCCAGATTACCAGCTTTCATATTATGATACTCACATTATAGAGCCTTAAAATAATTAATGGAGTGGTAATTGATTAATCCGTTATAGTTATTGACAACGTGTCGCTAAACTAAGTTGGTTGAATCAATCGACGTGAATAGGTTAATTATTATAGCATAAATAAATTATTCAATAACCTATTATTGGATGAGCGAAGCGAAGACTTCAATTTCACCGACCCCCCAAAAAATTTAGCTCGGGTGTTTTTTTTTTTTTTTTTTTTTTCGTCTGTTCGCTCTCTACCGGGCAAACGGCATATCCGATCTTGAAGAAAATTGGAGGGGACCTTCGAAATCTCTAAACTTAGAGGTGTATTGTTTTTGGGTACAATCGAAGAAATATTTCTCATGAATATCGTACTTTAACGATTTTTTTCGATTTTTAGTGCGATATTTTCGTGACATTTGGGCCGATTCTGACCAAACGGGTGGGGCTACAACGTTCATATTTCACATGGACATTAAGGTTATGGTGATGTATTGCTTTCTGAAAGAAAAAGTTGAAAAAGTTAGCAAGAATCTATAGAAATAAAGCTTTAATATAAGTTTTTTTGATTTTTTTGTACGATATTTTCGTGCCATTTGGGCAAATTCTGACCAAACGGGTGGGGCTACAACGTTCATTGGATGAAGCGAAGCGAAGACTTCAATTTCACCAAAAAATTTAGCTCGGTTGTTTTTTTGTTTTTTGTTTTTTGTTTTTCTGTCTGTTTGTTCGCTCTCTACCGGGCAAACGGCATATGCGATCTTGAGGGAAATTTGACAGGACCTTCTGAAATCTCTGAACTTAGACTTTCTACGTTTTTGGGTACAATCAAAGAAATATTTCTCATGAATATCGTACTTTTACGATTTTTTTCGATTTTTAGTGCGATATTTTCGTGACATTTGGGCCGATTCTGACCAAACGGGTAGGGCTACAACGTTCATATTTCACATGGACATTAAGGTAATGGTGATGTAGTACATTTTGAAAGAAAAAGTTGAAAAAGTTAGCCAGAATTTATAGAAATAATGCTTTAATATAAGTTTTTTGATTTTTTGTGCGATATTTTCGTGCCATTTGGGCCAATTCTGACCAAACGGGTGGGGCTACAACGTTCATATTATACATGGACATTAAGGTTATGATGATGTAGTACCTTTTGAAAGAAAAAGTTGAAAAAGTTAGCCAGAATCCATAGAAATAAAGCTTTTAATATAAGTTTTTTACGGTTAATTATACCAATTGACAAGAAACAAAAGAAACTTGACAACAATCACCTACAATGCGTAGGCAACAAAACAAAGCACTTGCAAAAGTAAAGATATCCCACGCAAACTAAAATCTTTAAAAAGCTCATCCATCAACGCGGCGGGACTTTAGCGTTTTACTAGTTAAGCGAGCGAAGCGAGCGTCTCCACTTGACTCTTATGGCTCGAATGTCTGTTTTTTTTTGTTTTTTTTTGTTTGTTTGTTTTTTTTTCTGTTACTGCTTCGATACAGGTCGCACCGTTTCTCTGATCGACCTGAAATTTTGCACACATGTACTTATTACCTAGGCGGGTTGCTGTATAGTTTTGTGGCAAAATCGTTCAAAAAGTTAAAAAGTTACATTAAAGTTAATCGAAAGTTTTTTTTCCAAACTAAACGGCGACAAAATCTGAGGTGGCCAAATCATTTAGAATGTCCGTCCGATCACGAATATGTTATTTTTATTTTGATCCGATAAGTAGTGTAGATGGAAATTACATTATAACAAAGTCCCGTTACCATGGCAACGGAAAGTCGCACAGCTTTTTTGGCTCATGATGGCGGTCAAACGGAGGCTCGGATCGAGTTGAAATTTTGACCATCCGCAAGTTTCGTTCCCGATTGAATGCCATTAGTTTTGTGGCAAAATCGTTCAAAAAGTTATAAAGTTACATTAAAGTTAATCTAAAGTTTTTTAAAAAACTAAACGGCGACAAAATCTGAGGTAGCCAAATCATTTAGAATGTCCGTCCGGTCACGAATATGTTAATTTTATTTTGATCCGATAAGTAGTGTAGATAGAAATTACATTTTAACAAAAGTAACGTTACCATGGCAACGAAAAGTCGCACAAGAATTCTGGTCACTATGTACTGCCACCTAGAGAGAAATCAAGAGTAAAATAGTTTTCCCAAAGAAATGATGTCAAGGTCCTCTAGATGGCGGTGGATTTTATGCATTCTCTCCTATTTTACAAATTTTCAGCTAAATCGGTCAAGACCTTAAAGACTTATTGGTATGTAGCATTATGGGAATGTCGTACTCGGGTCGTGTTGCACGTACCGGTGCTCGTTTAACAACGCGTCCAACTGAGCGTTTTCCTAGTATTAAACATGGACATTAAGGTTATGGTGATGTAGTACCCTTTGAAATAAAAAGTTGAAAAAGCGAGCCAGAATTGATAGAAATAAAGCTTTTAATATAAGTTTTTTACGGTAAATAATACCAATTGACAAGAAACAATAGAAACTTGACAGCAATCACCTACAATGCGTAGGCAGCAAAACAAAGCACTTGCAAAAGTAAAGATATCCCACGCAAACTAAAAACTTTAAAAAAGCTCATCCATCAACGCGGCGGGCTTTTCGCGTTTTCCTAGTTAGAATATAATTTAATTATTTTATTTTTCGACGCTTGCTCCTTGAAATTAAGTGCATACCACATTGCTCGGAATTATTTTGGCTTACTTGTTTGGCCTTGACATTGCATCCATATACGGAAATACACCATGCAAACATAATTAATTTGCAAAGGGCCATTTAACGAAATCCTGTGGCAGAAGGCAGAACCCATCACATGTGCCGTGTTAGTTTTGGCCTTCAGCAAGGCACGAGATTTCTTCGTGGATTTTAAGTGTTTTGGCAAAACATTTGCTATCGACGACGGCGACACCGTTTCTTGTTGTTGATTGTAATAACAGTGTTGCCTAGACTCAAAATCGACCATGTCCATCAGTGAAAACAAAAAATTGTTATTTTCATTTTGCTGTAAATATTCGTTCCTAGCCAAAATTAATAATGTGAAATTCAAAACCGGCCATTTGACTATGTAAGATGCTACCTTTTTATTCAGTTGGGTTCAAAACTGGCCTAGTCCTAATATTTAGGCTGGTAAGGGAAACAACTTGTATTTTTTTCGCTGATGGACATGGCCGATTTTGAATGTAGGCAATTTGATAAACAATAAAATAAAATAAACAAATAAATTACATAACGAAGGCGCATTGAATTTTGACGAATGTACTATATAAATACTTTCAAATTAAATGCGCCATTCGATTGATTTATATGCAGCCAAAAAAGTGAAGTGATTTCTTATTTTCTTAATATATTATTGAGCGCAATGAAGAAGGCGTATAGCTGGCGTTTGTTGTTTATATACGCGGGGTGTATCGTATGTCTTGTAGTGTCGCAAAGCATAGACCTAGTTTGAAGATAGTTTTTCAAACTCCCTCGCCGAAGAAGTTTAATATTCAATTTAAAAATGGGTTTCATCTAAGTGAATTATAAAGATCAACATAAACAAAGTGGATTAAAACTAATACTACAGTTCATGGAACGTAGTACGGAACTACTCTAACATTATTAACCTAGATTCGAATGCTTATTTAATGATCGGAATAACAACAGCTTGTATAACGTGATCGTTTAATTGCCCTTTGCAAATTAATTATGTTTGCATGGTGTATTTCCGTAATTGGATGCAATGTCAAGGCCAAACAAGTAAGCCAATATAATTCCGAGCAGTGTGGTATGCACTTAATTTCAAGGAGCAAGCGTTGAAAGCAGCCTATTTAAATAGATTGCATCCGCGAAACATACGAAGCGAATTTAGCTCAGGCGAGTGGAATGTTTTATGTAAATTACAAAGAACGTGATAAAATGGAATCATGCTCTTCAAGTTCTTTTGTATTTCACATTTTCAATTGCTTTCTGTAAAAGATTCTGCTAGATTTAGATTGTATTGCAGGATAATCGATGACTGGTTTCATGTGCATTGTGTGGTCAGGGGGTGCTCAGCGTTCATCCTTTCTGTTCCTAGACTACTAGCAACTAGTTTACTAATCAGCAATAGTGACTTGAAATCACTATCACTGACTTGACAGAGCAAGCAAACAATCTGGCTGACGACAGTATTTGTTACCTTACCTTCCTTGGGTACCAGCGAGGTCGTTTAGCCGGTTCCACTCGAACACCGAAATAAAGCAACCTTCGGGGCCTCGGGCGTGGTCAGGGGTAGAGTGGGTGAACGCTCTGCCCTGAGAGTGAGACACACGTATACCAGAGCAGACGGAGGATTCAAGAGCTAGTGTAACGGCTTCGTTCTCCTCGACGTCTACTCGGCAGTCCGGGTTAGTGGAGGAACCTATATAACTCTCAAGGTTGCACCTTCCTTTCGGATGGGACGTAATTGGTACTTTTCGAAAGGAGTAGGCTACGTGCCGGTACCGGGTTTCCCCTCCACCCTTCTATTCATACTTCATCCTCATCTATCATCACATCGTCTCAAATAGCCTTAGTGCATTAATATGAGCCGTTAAGCAAAACAATCAATCAATTTAGTACCATCGTCACTATAGACCTCCAACACCTATATATAGTATTGAATAAATATTTACTTTAAGTGAGTAAAAAATACAATGTTTGTTTTCGAATCTATATTTGATCGTAAATGCCTGATCAAAACAATGGTGTATTTGGTTTGATGATGCAATGAAAATTAAACTCACAGTGTTTTTAAAGGCACACATGCAGTCATTGTGACAAAATAATTGAGCGAGCGTAGCGAGCGTCTCCACTTGACTCTTATGGCTCGAATGTCTGTTTTTTTCTTCTGTTACTGCTTCAGTACAGGTCGCACCGTTTCTCTGATCGACCTGAAATTTTACACACATGTACATACCACCTATGCGGGTTGTTGTATAGTTTTTTTAACAAAATCCGATAGTTGGTAAAAAAAATAAAAATATATATATATATATATATGTAGATCCTTATGAAATTTTGCAGGGTCAATAAGTACAACATTCTCTCCTATTTTACAACTTTTCACCTAAATCGGTCAAGACCTTAAAGACTTATTGGTATGTAACATTATGGGAATGTCGTCCTCGGGTCGTGTTGCACGTACCGGTGCTCGCTCAACAACGCGACGGGTCTTTAGCGTTTTCCTAGTCGCGTTGTCGCGTCGTCGCGTTGTTGAGCGAGCACCGGTACGTGCAACACGACCCGAGTACGACATTCCCATAATGTTACGTACCAATAAGTCTTTAAGGTCTTGAAAGATTTAGCAGAAAATTTTGTAAAATAGGAGAGAATGTTGTACTAATTGACCCTGCAAAATTTCATAAAAATCGGAATATTTTTTTTATAACTAACGATCAGATTTTGTTCAAAAACTATACAGCAACCCGCATAGGTAGTATGTACATGTGTGCAAAATTTCAGGTCGATCAGAGAAACGGTGCGACCTGTACCGAAGCAGTAACAGAAAAAAACAGACATTTAAGCCATAAAAGTCAAGTGGAGACGCTTGCTACGCTCGCTCAATAATGTAGAAAAAATAATAGTAAAATGTAGTTTGTAAGAAAATATTGATAACAAATAGAGCAATTTAAAAACGTGTATAAGTAAAGAAGTGTGAATAAGTGTTACTAGGAAAACGCTCAGTTGGACGCGTTGTTGAGCGAGCACCGGTACGTGCAACATGACCCGAGTACGACATTCCCATAAGGCCCACCACACAGTGTAGGCCTAACTGGAGATTGACATTGTACACTATATACTATTCCAACATCTTTGCATTGTACTAATTCACGTCATGCCTTCTGAAGTGTATCTTTGTATCTTCACTGCCTCCTTCATTTTTTAACGTCATTTTTCGAATTATGATTACCAATAAGTCTTTAAGGTATTGACCGATTTAGCTGAAAATTTGGAAAATAGGAGATAATGTTGTACTTATTGACCCTGCAAAATTTCATAACGATCGGTTCATTTTTTTTATTTTTTATAACCAACGATCGGATTTTGTTCAAAAACTATACAGCAACCCGCCTAGGTGGTATGTACATGTGTGAAAAATTTCAGGTCGATCAGAGAAACGGTGCGACCTGTACCGAAGCAGTAACAGAAAAAAACAAAAACAAACAAACACAAAAAAAACAGACATTCGAGCCATAAGAGTCAAGTGGAGACGCTCGCTACGCTCGCTCAATAAACTTAAAAAAAGTATTGTATGATGCATAGTTCAGAAGTAAAGGGCACATTAGTTTGGGGTTAACATAGGTAGTCTAGGGTGATACGGGTCCCCTTATGGTAACATTTCGTTTGTCGTATTGCCTACAGTTTGAAGTGGTGCATGAAAAGTTTGATTCCAGTCACATAGTTGTGCACCTAAAACTTGCATGGAACTGGGAATCTGTGTTTGTATGAGGCTACCAGAAGCTACACAGTGGCTTAAAACACTTCGACTACTGAACAAGTTTTTCCCTTATAGAACAATGGCACGGAAATGAAATGCTTTCCTAAGTATAATATTATGCGCTTATGATACTTATTGTCTGTTGCCGGTTGTGTTGTATACATTGGCTTAACTGCATCGATTTTTGTAGAAGCCGAATCAATGATTTTATTATGATACTCGTTTGGGAAAGTGTTGTTCGTTTTATCCACAACGAGATAATCTTGTATTCACAACACTTTAACGTACTTATTATGCAATAAAAACATGAATTATTGCTCAGGAATTGTACGCGATTTACCAAACTTTATAAATATTTATTCAACGTATTTTATTTATTTAATCCCTACAAAATTCTACAGTAATTGAGAACAACATTATTTATTTACAATGAAAACAACAAATATGAGCTTTGCTACATATTAAGAGGGTTTATCCACAAACTGTTTTAAATATAATTAAATTTTACTGGAGAAACGGATTAACATCTAAACACATAAATATCCCCAGGCCAGACGGGGTCTAGAGAGTCGTGAATTAAATCCAGGGACCTCCCCTTGACCTCAGCAGAATAAGACTTAACTACGTTAGTCAATACCCGGATATCCGGTTTTCTTGGTGCGGAAACAACAGGAAACACAACAAGCTGAAACAATAAACTACGCACGTAAATGTTTGATCATGTTCGGTATTTATCTTGAGACGAGACGGAAGGAAAATGATAAATGTATATCATGCAGCTTATTTAAGATAACACATATGGTTACTACTATCATATGTTGTTAAGATATCCTCTTGGGCTACTTTAAGCAACGGACAAACCCCTTTCACGACGACTAGCAGAATGTAGCCCATCATATTATACTCTCGAGTTCCATTGCACGTTAATCTAGATCGTATCATGGTGTTATTGACTCAACCCAACCTAACCTGAGCAGACAGCATCGCAAACAATCTCATGCACGATTTGATAAGGGTCAGTCGGTCCGTCTAATTGTCGAGCGTACGAGAGCTGTCTGTCCGAAGTACTAGCCTCCCCTATCCACAACCTCGCTCCATTGGGCCTCTGAAATACATCCTTATATTAGCCTCATGGCGGTCACTGTATTCAAGGACGGTAGGAGATGTACAACATGGGAGAGTGCCAACAAGGCGGATAGTAGACGGAACAGAAACACGGACAAACAGTCATAATAATACAAATATTACCATTATTTTCTTTAATTTGTATTATATATTTATTGATCTCTAACAACAGGTAATAACCCACAGTGTTAGGTACCTTAAAATAAACAATTCAAAATACAACTCAAAACAATACAAATACGTTATACAAGTCGTTAAATACACTTGAATAATAAAAGCGTATATAAAAAAAACGCCTGAAAGCCCAAGATAAATTAAGAAAAAAAGAAAACAAACTGAGGTTATAAAATACAAAACTAGTGAAAAGGTGATAAGGTGATAAGAGTGACAAATGAGTCATGTTGGTATCCTGGTATAAACAGCTGCTTTGAATAATTGAATTCTCCTCGACGTCTGCTCGGCAGTCCGGGTTCGTGGAGGAACCTATATGACTGTCAAAGTTACACCGTCCTCTCGGCTGGGACGTTAAGCCGTTGGTCCACTTGGTACTTTTCGGAAGGAGTAGGCTACGTGCCGTTACCGGGTTTCCCCTCCTCCCTTCTGTTCATACTTCATGCTCATCCATCACCAGTCACCACTCTTCGTCTCGAATAGCCAAAGAGCATTAATATGAGACGTTAAGCAATATCCAATCAATCAATCAATCAATCAATCAATTAAATAATTGAAGTTTCATGTGGTTGATGATGTCAATTTCTGTATTAATGGCAATTAAGACACCTACAACAAATTATTTGAAACAGAAATTGACATCAACTACACACAAACAAATTTTTAAAAAATATTTTTAAAAAGTATTGTGTTAAATGCCGGCTTTATTGTGTTTCACTATTTATATTTGTATAGCATTTCGTAATTATCATAAAAAAAATCGCGACTTCAAAATTGGCATGCGGATTTTCCTTTGGTGAATGTTTTTGGTGACCCTGAACGTGCATGGGTGGGGCTAGCCGGTCCGCTTACTCTAGAAAGTTTGAGAATTTTAATAAACGGTTTCTCCACTACTAGATTTGAACACGGGGATAAGCGTATTATGTTGACGGTGATCTTCGCTCCCTATTTTGTATGTTTTGTGTTTTTTTTTTTGTCTCAGCATACAGTAAAAATAAAAACAAATAATCAAATTATCAAGTATAAATGATCATCATAATGATGAGTTTACTTTGTAACTATACATTACCATGTAGAACATAATTTAGAATTAATGAAAAACGTTGATATAAAAACACAAATTTCGTAAAAAAAAAAGCCTTTTTCGCGATTTCACAAAATTGACAAAATCGTTATAAAAAAAAGAAAAAAAACGGAGCCCCTTTAGTAAGGGATGACATCGATTACAAAAAGTTAGAATTGATCATCGTGACACAAAAATCTATTCATAACAAAAAATCAATATTTGTACCCACCGTTATTTTTATGGACTATTACTGCGTAGACCGTGAAACGCGCCGTTATTTTGGCGGTCTATTTCCGTGAAGCCCGTGACGTCACGTATCACTGTTGCGTTGTCGTCTGTTTACTGTACCTCCTACCGCACGCGTAATGTTCGGTCTGGACCGGCACCTCCACCAAAACTGGACCGGCACCTCCACCATCCCCCGACATTAGCACACTAAAAGGTTCAATTTCGCGAGTTAATTCGCGTTTTGACCAGTTTCATACAATTTTGTTCGTCATTTCGCGCTATACGCAAGATTTCGCGAAATTCGCGATTTCAAAATGTGTTTTTTCCATCTCTATATGGTGTAATTCGCCGACAATATTACATTTTAGGCAATAAAATGAAACAAAAAAAAATCACGAATCTCGTTATCACCATTTTTCACTATCTTTAGATTACTTATTTATTTTAAGATTATAATTTAGTTTAGCTCGTTGGTCTTGTTGTTAGCGTATCTGCTTCCAATGCAGAAGGTCCAGGTTTCGATTCCCGTCAGGATTTGTTCGTGATTTGGACTTAGGTCCATCAGTTCTTGTCTTAGGAGTTTGTAAACGGTGACTTTGGAGCCGTCCTAGCAACGAAGCACATAATAAATTCAGAGTTGTTCTGAATCGGCCTTGTTGATTCTGGCGTTAATTCGCGGGTGTAATTATTATTATTTTATTTCGAAATTGTACACATACAACTCTATAGAAATTTAGAAAAGGGCCATAAGGCCCCAGTCACTATGTGTCTAACTTACTATGCCTAAGTTATACCTGTGTATGGGTGTTCGCACTGTCCATACCACTGATTGCTATATTTCCTATTAAATATATCGATCTTTGGTTGGTTATCGCTCACTCGTCGATTGCGTCGGGGAGTCGCTTTGATTTACTGTCTCCCACTGAAAGTCAGTTATATAACTGAGTGGGTCGACTCTTAATATAATTTATTTTTTATTTATTTTACTCACGTAATATTAAGCCTGTAGAGGATGTAGGAATTCTACATTGGAAGTGTGCGAGGTTCCTGTAAGCATTCTGCACAGCACGGGCCTTTTAAAATCATTATAACAAAAAGAAAATGTAAGTGCCAATTAGTAACGAGTGACAATGTAGGCCTAATTAGCGAAGCCACTTTCGTTATTGAATAAAGTGTCTTTGTCGTTCTTTGATGTTCTCAATGGCAGCGCTTTAGGTCACTCAAAGAAACAATGCTGTACAAGTAGACGTTGACGTTGAGATTCAACAAATAGTCGTTTACAATTTACAGGAAGCTAGATTTACTTATATAACTGCAGTCGGATAGAAACATGTCTCTTCCGTGATGGAACTGGTTGTCAATGTATTTTACGTTGTCCTTTGGCCTTTGTGAATTCATATGCCGAATGCATTAAAAGCAGATGTGCCACTTATGTACGGTGGTTCTCAATACAATGTATGCTCACGGCTTGACCGCTGTGTTGATCAGGATGTAATTACGCCGGGGTAGCTGCGAGTGCAAGTTATACATCACTCGAGTTCTAGTAGCAGAGCCTGCTTGAGTCGCCCTACACTAGCCAATACCAAGTGCTGCAGTGTGTATAGTCTAATTGGCAGCTTGTACTCTTACATCTTCATGTGTTCATGTGTTCATGTGTTCATGTGTTCATGTTCATTGTGTGGCTCGTTGGTCTTGATGTGTGGCTCGTTGGTCTTGATGTTAGCGTATCTGCTTCCAATGCAGAAGGTCCAGGGTTCGATTCCCGCCAAAGTCAGAAGTTTTTTAACTTCTGACTTGGACTTAAGGCCATCAGTTCTTGTCTTAGGAGTTTGTAAACGGTGACTTTGGAGCCGTCCTAGCATAATAAACTCAGAGTTGTGCTGAATCGGCCTTGTTGATTCTGGCGTTGATTCGCGGGTGTTCGCACTGTCCATACCACTGATTGCTATATTCCCTATTAAAAATAACGATCTTTGGTTGGTTATCGCTCACTCGCCGATTGCGTCGGGGCCTACAAGGTTGGCTTAGTCGCTTTGATTTAAAGTCACCCACTGAAAATCACTTATATAACTGAGTGGGTAGACTCTAAAAATACAATTTAAAAAAAATTATTTATTTATTTATTTATTTATTTTATTTATACGATATGATGATGATTTATGTTATTTTACGTCTCTATTAATGCACTAAGGCTATTTACTTATTGTTTATCCTTGTCATTACATTCAACAACAAGAAACGGCGTCGATGCTAGCAAATATTTTGCTAAAACACTTTAAAATCTATTAAGAAATCTGGTGCCGCGAAGAGCCTTGCTGAAGTACAAAACTAACACGGCACATGTAGTTGCATAGGGATGTATGTAACTACAACATGTAACATGTAGTTGGCTAGGGAATCCGCCCGGACAGCAGATGTCCTGGGTTGTAATGTTGTATTTTCGTATGAACTACTTCATAGATCTCTTGAATTGGTGGGGAGATGATTAATCTTCTATTTTCTTATGACCGACTTCATAGATCTCTTGAACTGGAGGGGAGATGATGAATCTTCTATTTTCTTATGACCGACTTCATAGATCTCTTGAATTGGAGGGGAGATGACTAATCTTCTATTTTCTTATGACCGACTACATAGATCTCTTGGGTTGGAGGGGAGATGACTGTTCTGCTAAGTTCTTCTGACCTACTTCTGTCGTGGGTTGGAGGGGAGATGACTGTTCTGCTAAGTTCTTCTGATCTACTTCTGTCGTGGGCTGGAGGGGAGATGACTGTTCTGCTAACTTCTTCCGACCAACGTCTTAGCTCGTGGGCTGGAGGGGAGGTGATAGCTTTGAGAATACACAATTACTGGTGTTGTTTCTTCCAGCGATAGTAAGTAAACACTTCCGCTGCCCGTTACTGTTAACTCTAATGCTATACAAACCCCTGTTGGTGCTGCGCTCTACACAAGAAGAAGAACGTAAACGATAACGTTATACATGAAACCACTGCTTTTTATATTAAAACGAGCTTCGAACAAGATATTAGCTGTTACTTACAGCCGTCAACATGAGCGGGTATCAGGGGCGGATTGGGGGGAAAAAATTAGCCCTGGCGATTTCCAATAAAACAGCCCTGTTTACCCCTCCCCCCCCCTAATCATCAGCAGAGAGGGGGACTCCTTGTTGATGGGCATGCAATTACTTTTCGTCTTTTTATAAATAAATCCGTCAGTTAAAAGCACCTTTGCGCAGTGACGTAACTAGGAATTATTTCGGGAGGATCCTTGATTGCAAGGAGGCTGCGTGTGCTAGCTGGGGTCTGTGGCAAAGCCCCAGCCTCCGGTAGCTATTTCGCCAAAGGCGGAAACAATTTCATCATGTTAAGTATTATTTCGTGATTATTAGACGTCAAGATGACTGCTCTACGTAGTGATCACCCTTTTGTTTCTTTTGGTACCATAATCCGTAGAGCTCAACCTTAATTCCCGTTAAGGTTGAAAGTGGAAAAAAGTGAAAATTTGAATGTAAGCTGCCCAAAACCTCTCAGCCCTATCGGCCCTTCTGGCATTTGCCCGGTCGACAGATGGGCCTATCCGCCCTGGGTATAGTGGACCTTGTCATAAGGTTTAATATCTAGAAGGCAATGCTTAAACATCCTTCGAGTTCCAGTACAAATGATTGACTTGCGCACCTTGGCCACTGCTCAAAAGAAAGAATTTGTAAAAAAAAATAAAAGCAAGTGTTATAAAGCGACATTTATGATAAACAACGAATTATATATTTCGTAAATTTGGCAGGAATTTAATGCGTTTTTATTTATTTTCACAAAAATTATAGATATGACCTGTAATACATTATATTAAGTAGGCTTATATGTAAATAAACCCGTAGAATCGCGAAATAAAATTCAAATTTCCGATTTGTGAATATAATTGCTATTTACATTTCTATTAACGTGGGAGCTTACAACTTCATTATCATGTGTAATTAAACATGAATATTATATTTTTATGTGTACATGGTCGTCCGTCTTCATTCGATATTTCTTAATTCAAACACGTCGCTACACAACTTATCGATGACCCAACGTGGCTGGATAGAAGCAACGAACCAGTGATTCCAGGCGTATGCTTTTCTTGTATACAAAGTATACCATTTTGTAGATTTACGGGTCTCAGTTATAAAACGAGTATTAAAATAAGATAAATATTATTTCATATTATGTTACTATTTCAAGAAACACTATAAGCTCAAACCAGGTGCAATGCACGAATATGTGAATAATTAGACCTACGTTTGATTCATTTTGTATTTTATACCTCAGTAATTAGATATTTTTTTGTTTAGTTTATTTGTATTAAGGGCGCGTCAACCACTAGGTCATAATGCGCCACTCTAGAGTAAGGGGAGTTCGGGAAACTTCCATGCTGATCAGAACCAGCCACGAGTAGGGGGACGAAATGCGGGGGAGGTTCTGACGTCGTGGTCGTCATCGTCTTTGTCGTCGTTTGTGTTCTCTTCGTCATCGTCTTCGGGGAGGTCGTCAAGAAAAGGGTCAAGATCCCCAACGACGACCACTAGAGCTCGCATGTAGTTTTTGGAAAGTTATTTACCCCCTACGTGATAGATGATGTTTGCGAGATGGACTTGTTCTCTTTTCTCGCCTTTTACGATTAGTGCCATGCTCTGTGCCAAATTCAACCCCGGGCCCAGACGGGGGAGTATTAAGAGAAATTTAGTGCTAGGGATGAACTGTGTGTGATCTCCATAAGATATTTTTGTTTTTAAAATATAGGACAGCGAGCCATGGAAGTTTGTAAATGAGATAAATTCAATCTTTCCTGTCATCGATACCTAAATATACACGCCTACGGAAGAAATACAACTAACCAAGTGAGTAGTAACCTATTCTCTCTGACTGCGTGCAAGTTGTTTTCAGATTCTAAGTCCTAATGTGCTATGTAAGTAGGCATCGATGTTTTCAGCACAGGCTTTACATTCGCTCCGCGTACAGCGCGCCCAACTGCTCGCGGCGGAAGAATATTGAACTAGTGCATTTCCCTTTCTTGCCACGCTTAACTTAACCTAGTGAACAGTAGATGGCCGATATACGACTGAGTAATGGTCCATTTCGCTCGGCTGTTCCACGCGCCGGCCCAGCGTTGTGACTGTAACACTTGTGAGCGCTCTCCCCCGCCACTCCGCGGACGTGACAGAGCAGGCAAAACAGGACCTACGCCGGTAATGCGGACATTAAACCGTCGTTTCGATCTTATATTCTTTAATTTCTTCTCGAACGAATAATAAAATGA
Source organism: Sweltsa coloradensis (assembly GCA_024449915.1). Taxonomy (NCBI): domain Eukaryota; kingdom Metazoa; phylum Arthropoda; class Insecta; order Plecoptera; family Chloroperlidae; genus Sweltsa; species Sweltsa coloradensis. The sequence continues at coordinate 67,538 of JAMZAV010002321.1, read as the reverse complement.
GTTTGTTATTTCTCGACTACCATTAAGAAAGTGAAATCGCGACTGTTTGGCGACTTCTATTATAGGACTGGCGTGTTAGTTTTGCTGAGTGAATAAAAACATGTTGACATCCATTTGGTCGTTCTAGCATTCATGATATTGTATTTAATGTATATGAAATACAAATCTAAACATTATTTGTAGTAAAATAGAAAGTGTGTTGTGTTATCAACGAGAAGAAAGTTTACAAAAACAAAATGACAATGCTACTCATCAACCTCGATATTCGATACAAATAAGAAAAAGCATGTACGCCAGTGTTGACAGTTTTCACACATCCAATAATTTCTTGAAAATAATGTTATTACTATGATTAGGACTAGGATTTAGTTTTTTACAAGCAAAGTATTAAATTCTGGGAAACTAGAATTGCAAAACGATAATCTATTAACTCATTTCTTACCAGTATGTTTTGGTTTGTCATGTTGGTAGTATAATATTTTTAAATGCGTCGCATTTTCTCTGCAAAAATCGACAAGTATATCATCAATCAATATGCTTGTTAAAATTAATATTCAATCTTGAAGACGTTCTATACAAAACTTACTTTAAAACTACTTACATTATTCTTTGGAAGTAGTTTTAGGGAGCAGCTCTTGATAGTTTTTTGATTCGTTCCATTTGCGATATGCACGAATCCTTATGGCGCTGCCTTGCCGCGTCCAGTGCAGGATTCTAGTTGGCATATTATTTTGTTTTCGCGTGCATTTTATTAGATCGCACACCGTCGCCGAGTTAGGTGCCGAGGGAACTCAAGCCACGTGTGTTTTATGTTTGTTTTACAGGCGCGCAGTGGCTCTCCAAAACTAAGATATTTCCCCTTTAAAAGTGGTAATATGTCCAGAAAGCAGTACACACGTTAATTGGCAGTGGCGGATCTAGGACATAATCATGGGGGGGGGGGGCGATTTGCGTGTGCATGTACAGTCGTGGGAAAGGGACTAAGCGCGGACGCACGGGGGGTATGGGGGGTGGAGCCCTTCATTAATTGCGCCGCAGGCGAAAATGTTGAAAATCAGGTTTTTTAGAGTGCATTTGGTGCGTTTTAGAAAAGAAGTGGTGGGCTGAATGCAATATGGAAACAATGTAGTTTGTGTGCACCAATTTGATTTGTCGTCATGTCGAGCTTAAAATTACAGCATTGGCCTAGATTGCAACATTATTATAAACGTTTGATCTTATTTTCAATTCATCATTTTATTTATTTATTAAACGTCCATCCTATTTAGTTAAAAAAACTATTCACATAGGAGGACAACTTAATAAATCGAAGTACATTGATGCAGACACATTTCAGAGGCAACCTGATTTTTTCTGACAACATACAGGAAATTTGATATTTATTGGGAGTTTTAAATAAATAGCGCCGCAGGCGAAAATTTTGAAAATCAGGTTTTTAGAGTGCATTTGGTGCGTGCACAGTAAAATAATAAAAATCATTTTTTTTTCATTTTTAAAGAATCATGGGGGGGGGGGGGCGGTCGCCCCGCCGCCCCCCCCCCCGTATCCGCCACTGTTAATTGGTCTAATTGGATCAGCGTAGCGAGCAAAGCGAAGATTCCATTTAACTACACTGGAGAAACAAATCCGGTATATTTTTCTTTTTTTGTATTTTTGTTGTCTGTTACCACTTTTACGGCTAAACGGATACTCTTATTGCAATGAAATTTTAAAGAGGCATTCGAAATCTCTGAACTTAGAACTGCCACGTTTTTGAGCGCAATCTAAAAATAATTTCGCATGAAAATCGCAATTTTACGATTTTTTTTCGATTTAAAAAAATTGTTTTCGACTTTTAACACCTATACAAGCTTTATTTGACTGTAATGATTTTTTACAGAACCTTTATTTAATAAATTAATATTATCGTGTGAAACTTGAGCGAAATCAAAAAATTAATAATTATTTTCTTATGAAAATCCCAATTTTACGACTTTTCTCGAATTTTATAATTTCTCCGAATTATAACACATACGTGCTTTATCCAACTGTAATGATTTTTCACAGAACCTTAATTGTATGAATTAATATATTCGTGTGAAATTTGATCGCAATCGAAAAATTATTTCTTATGATAATCGCAATTTTAAGATTTTTTTAAAAAATTAAAAAACACACACCTACATTCTTTATTCGATTGTAATGATTTTTTCATATATTTTTAATTTTAAAAAATTATATATTCTTGAGAAATTTGAGCGTAATCGAAAAAATTATTCTCATAAAAATCGCAATTTTACGCTTTTTCAATTTTAAAAAATTACGCTCATCTAACAACGCGCCTGAAAAAGCGTTGGTGAAGCTTCCTAGTATATAGTTCATTTTAAACGTTATTTTACCTCATTTTGTAGGTGGAGCGCTAAATCAACCCGTTTAGATCTTGGTGTGCTGCACTCGAGGTGCAGTGGTTCATCGTCGACGCCTTATTCAATGTCATCCCTTGGTTTATCATGCCAATTATTTTTATTTTCTGCATTATCAAAATAGAAAACAGTTTGTAACCACTGACATTTATTTAAAAGTTTGAATATTACTGCTGGTTTATCGGATTGAGACTCCACATTCCACATACCACGTTCCACATTCCACATTCCACATTCCACATTCCACATTCCACATTCCACATTCCACATTCCACATTCCACATTCCACATTCCACAATCCACATTCCACATTCCACGTTCCAAGCATCCCAATCAAATTAAAGCGGAGCATGCCCTCCGAGAGAAGCTGCCAATGTATACGTCGCCTTAATCTGTCGCTATGACGAATATTGAAACGTTTGAAGCCCAACCAAGTCAATAAATCACGATCAGTTGAAAGCGGTTTGACGTGTTACGATCACACATAATTGCAACAACTTTAACTAATCAACCTGCCAGGTTAATAACAGGTGTAGGAAATCAGTTATAAAAGGAAAACACAAATAAACAAGACAACACGGAATCACTGTACAAATTCACTCCCTACTTGTTCTCACGGCAGCATATCAATACTTGGTGAATCAAAAATACCGTTTTAATCTGGTTTGCAAGATTTAAATAAAATACGACGGTTAAATTGAATTTTTTCCATGAAAAGTAAAAATACAAGAATGACAGTAATTCTCAATGAGAAGCCTACACTTAATCGTAGTTTCGGTTCCTATGCCACGAATATATTTTTATATCGTACCATTTGCAAAATTAGTCAATGACACATTTCAAAATGATGCTGTGGAAGTATTTAACTTCCCTCTTACTTATATTACTCTATCTATTGTGTATCAATTAAGCCTGCTGCTAGAGGTTTTAAATTCTTGCATTGAACTCCATAGAAATAGAAACTTTGCGATGGAACTTTAATGAGATTACACATATACAAAACCTTGTAGTATAATCGCCAAGCCTTACACACTCGAAAGCTTTGAGGGACAATCTTGTGTAGGCCTACCCTAATACAATTGCGCACTCTTAATACACAGATTCACTTTTCCACGTGACTGCATCCTAGCAAAGCTTGGCAAATAAATTTTAAAAACTGTTTAAAAAACAAAAGTTGTAAGTAAAATTTGAGTGCGCAAATAAAAAAGGGTTCACGGTTTTTGTTCATTTATTTTGGATCCCAATAACTTTGAGCTTGTTTTTTGTAATTTCATGTATTTTACCTGTCTCATGACGAGACAGGTAGGCCATGTGCAGGGTTATGGACATGTCCATACCCTCTTTAAGTATGTGTTGGATACAACAATACAGCAATCAAACACAAATTTTATAATTCTGTAACAAAACCCATTAGAAAAAACTAATTTTCAAAACAGTACCTAAAATATTATTCACGAAAAAAGCCAAACAACTTATATGGGTAAATAGATTTATTTACGGATCATTGTATACATCTTAAACATCTTTTTCCTTCCAGATAATAACAATAAAAAATATTTCTATTGATGAAAGTGTATTTAACAACGCATTCTGAGAAGCTCGGGGGACGGACAATGTCTTGTTAGTTTAGTACGCACGACTGGTACGTTGGCACCATGTACTTGATGTTGATGTACGCGTCAGGGCCGCCGTACATCTCGAGGATGTTGAGCGTCTCCTCGATGAGATTGCCCAGAGTCTTGGTCCCCCTCACGCCCACCGACTCCTGGTAGACGTACTGGTCGCCGTAGAAGAGGCTGAACATCGGCAGGATCTGGCGGTAGTAGGGCACGAGCGCCTCGCCCACGAAGGGCGCGCTCTTGGTCAGCTCCTGGATGATCCGGAGAGTCGAGCAGATCACGTCCTTGTTCCTCGTGTCCAGGGCCTCCTTGATGGGCATCGCGAGCAGCGGGATCACTTCCAGGACCTTGTCCGGGTTGCGCTGGATCATGTCCGTCGCACCCTGACGCGCGAACGAGTTGTAGGGGTTGTCCTTGTAGCGCAGACCCTCGAAGAACAGGGGGAGGTAGTGTTGGTAGTCGATGTCCTCGACGTTCACGTCCCAGCGGATTGACACCCCCGCCCCGCAGGCCCGCACAGTGATGGGGATGTCACCCCGGTGGTAGTATACCTGCGAAGCATATGTTTGAATATACCACTGACAATGACTTTCTTACTTTACCAAGTATACTAATTCGTCTCTTGTTATTGACATTTTATCTAACGAGCCTGTCGGATATTACCGTCAATAGAGCAAAAAGACTCTCTCTCTCTCTCTCTCTCTCTCTCTCTCTCTCTCTCTCTCTCTCTCAACATCAAACATCAGGGACACCCAATAGTTATAATATCTTTAGGAGTAAAATTCATGAACTATACTTCACAAAATGCCATGGGAATACTGACAAAATTACAACATGCACAATATGTTTAAACTCACAATAACAAGCTTTTTCTTGATTTTAACTTCTGTAGACAATTCACTTAATAATTATGGTATGAATGAGAGTATAAATGTGTAATATGTTTTGTTTATGCACTTTAAAAATGTTAAATTAATGTTATTTCATCAAATATTTTATTATAAGTTCAAAATGGTTATTAACTAATTAGAAATCTGAAATGTATTTAAATTAAAGGTTGGATGGAAGAAAAGGTTTAGCTGGCCTTAATCCCGCCTGGAAAATAAAGACGATTATCTATCTATCTATCTATCTATCTATCTATCTATCTATCTATCTATCTATCTATCTATCTATCTATCTATCTATCTATCTCTCTCTCTCTCTCTCTGACTAAATGCACTTTAGTGGACCTACACAACTGTTGCCTTGAAAGACTTAACATCAGCGTTGCGGTCATTGCAATACCCAAGATAGAGGTGCTTGCAACTCTATCTGCTAGTGCTGTAGAGGGAAATGTTGTTCCCTTGCCTTGCCACTCGAGTATGAGATTGGGACTCCCCAACCCCAGTACTCACCGTGAACATACATCGCTTGGGCTGCACGGTCAAGGTCACGAGCATTACTGACCTTGAACAATGTATCGCTTGGGCTGTGTGGTCTCGGTTACGAACTTCACTAAACTTGCACATTGAACATCCAGCGCTTAGTCTTCCCACCCATTCTGCAAGGTCGAGGACACGAGCTTCACTGACCTTCAACATGCTGCGCTTGGTCTCTTCCCCCTCCAAGGTAAAGTACACGAGCATCACTGACCTTGAACATGCTGCGCTTGGGCTCCCCCCTCCAAGGTAAAGTACACGAGCATCACTGACCTTGAACATGCTGCGCTTGGGCTCCCCCTCCAAGGTAAAGTACACGAGCATCACTGACCTTGAACATGCTGCGCTTGGGCGGCCTCTCTGCGCGCACGTTGAGCCTGGGCTGTCTCATGACGACGGTGTTCGGCTGGCGAGACTGGATGGAGAAGGCAGGTACCACTCGGGGCTCCATCTTTGACGGCCGGTTCACCCCAGGCAGCGGTCGCCGCAGAGTCTCCCTGAACTCTTTACCCGTCTTCGCGTAAGTCACCTGGACTGGCTTAGCCATCACGGAGCCTAAACTGGAGAAGAGGGGAGAAGAGTTGTGGATTATGAAAAATATGACGCCATTTACAGTCTCGTTGATGATGAGCGTTTTCGGTCGATCTTCTGAAAGATGAACAAGAAAAGATAGTATATTATTTGCTGCATAATATAATTGATAAAAACGATTTAAATTTATACAGGGTATTAATCAATACAATTTTATTATGACTTACGAGCGCCTAACCACGGACGAGCCATTTAAAATCATGTTGTAATTGATTGTTATTAATGTGTTTAGCATGTTCGCAAGTTGTCTCTTCTTATGTCTAATCCTTGATTATAGATTCTAGTTAAACAAGATATGTCACGGTGTACAATGTAGCAAAAGAGAGCATTGTTATTGAATTTAAGCTCCGAAATAAAATATTCCTTGACCACGTTTTTAACTAATTCAGTCCAAGGTGTTGTATTAAACTGAAGTCAATCAATTCATCCCGACGTCACAGCAGGCTATCCGAGATTAATCATTAGATGAATGTGGAACGGAATAAATCTCACAGGTAGAGACATCCCAATGCATAGATAGGCCTACACATCGTACTCAAACTCATGTCTGAAGTCTTTTCGAAGCTTTTTCGCGTTACTGATAAATGACATATCTTCCAACTAGCTTCATTCTTAAGACGCAGAGGTCAATACCATAGAGAGCGATCAGAAAGGAATTAAAATGGTGAATTCAAATTATTGTACCCAAATTAGGGTAACTACAATAATTGTAATATTCATATTTTTACCGGACAAGATAATTAATGTATCAGATTATCCATGTAATATGAAAATAAGTAATGCATATTCGTTCTAAGTGACAAATGTGTCAGGGTTGCAGTCTTCGAAGTTTATGTGACTAGCTTGGAGGGACTAAGAAAACTAGGGCGTACAAGTTGTCGTAACGGTTAATCTTAGAAGGTAATGCTGACACAGACAGTGAAAGTACTTCTTGAAAGTAGTGAGTTAGTGGCTGCCCGCATTGCAGCACTAGCCCGACCAGAGTGAAGATTGAAGACAGATTCTGTTGCGAAAGAGGAGCACTTCATCAATGTTCTGTGGCGGGTTTGTGTCTCGTTGAGACTATCTTGGTAAGCTGGAACCATCCCTCTTCTCACCGTTAAGTCGTCGTTTCAGTTTATAGTCACCAAGCCAGCAGTGGCGTATCCAATACGGGTCAAACCAAACTATATAGAAGCCATGCCAGCAGTGGCGTACCCAAGGTGGGTCAAACCAAGCTATAGAGAAGCCAAGCTAGCAGTGGCGTATCCAATACGGAACAAATCAACAATAGAGACACCAAGCCAGCAGTGGCGTACCCAAAGGTGGGAGAAACCAAACTATAGAGACGCCAAGCGAGCAGTGGCGTATCCAAGCGGTTTGACCGCTTTGCAAACGATGGAAAACATTTTCCATTCAATAGAGAACGATTTTTTTTCTCTAAGCAACACTTCATAATTAATTTTGTCTGCTGACTCGGATAAAGTGAGAAAAATCATTTTGTCAGTTAGGGTGGCAGGGAACTGCAATATAATCACCGACCTCCTGGTTTGGAAATCCTCGTATACTTGGCCTATAGCACTGAACTCTCCTTCTATTGGGTCAGTTTTTACATTTAATTGCATGTTTAAAATATCCGGTGCCGCATTCACTTAGAATTAGACGTTCTTTTTGCTATTTGTTGTGTGTTTGTTGTTTACGCGTAATGAGTTTAAAACTGTCTTAATTTTTTTTTTAATTGTCGTAAGTTTGTCAAAGCACGCTTGCCACTCGAATTTTACTTGAACACCAGACGTTTTTTTCCGTTAGGAGTAAACCCTAATTCTTGTTTATCATGAGGACGTTGAAATAACGACAGCGTATACGTTACGACTTAGTCCAGTGTTTCACGTGGTTGCTCAAGACGTGCAGCACAGGTTTTAAAATACGATTACGTCTTATGTATACAGTTTTAAGTCTTCACAAGTCTGCAGAATAATAACAAACTCGCTAGTATGCCAACAGGTAGTTCCATTCTTTACTTTTCGCAAATATTCACATTATTTAATTTTAACTCTGGTTAAGCGTAACTTCCGGCGTGGAAAATAGAAACGGTTTTCTATTTTGACGAGTTTAAAAGGGAGGATTGGCGTCACACGTTCGGAAGCCGATTGGCTGACGTGCGCAACTCACTTCCTGCGACGTTACGCCGACTTGAGATCCCAGCATAACACAATAACACGTTCGAACTAAATGCCGTCACAATAAATCCTTGCACTTGCACACACCAGCCAAGAATAATAAACCAACACAAACTTACATATTATCTCTGCTAGTTGCTCGCTGCGATCTGCGCTCAAACTCACCTCTCCTCTGCGTATTTCAATCTAATTTAGTTTCTTGACGGAAGTTACGAATCGGTTACCTCAGAGATGACGAACAATAATAGTGTATCTCACACTGCAAATATTTCAGGTTAGGTTGGAGATTAAATTGTTGGACGAGCTATAGTTATGATGCTAATGAATTGTTCTAACAATGACATGTGTGGCACAATTTATTGCTTTTACTATTTGTAATTAACACCCATTTTCTCTCACACAAACACGTCAAATAATTGGGAGATGTCATCGATTTAAAGTTAAATGCATTGAAAATAATAAACTGAAAATATACATTCATAAAATACAGTTTGTGAATAAAATATGATACACTCTGTTCATGACCCAATTTTGAAACATTCATGTTGAAGAGTTTTCTGTGCAAAGAAACATGTTTCATGCAACGAAGTATCCTTGAAAGATAATCAGCCCTGAGCACACTCGAGCAGGCTGCCTTGTTCTTGTTTTATCTGAACTGTTCGCAAAGTAGGGCATGTCAAAGTTGGAATGTGCGCTTTAGTTCCAATCTAGCGTCCGTACAGTATAACATGTCTGCCGTAGTCGTGTATAGGGATCCGGATGGCTATACATTTGAAGCGAGGGTGCAATCTACAGAGTAGAGCACATATGAAATTAACGGACTTTTTTTTCAAATCCCCAAATATGAATATATTTCTTGATTCGGATAGTCGGGAAACACTTCCGTAGGTGGAATTGTTAATATTTAATACAATTCAGAAATTACAAAAATCATCCCGATCGGGGTACGAACCCGAGCCTCTCACATTCCGGGCAGGTGCCTTATCCAACTAGACCACCGAGACGGTAACTATTTAACTTCTGAATTGTATTAAATATTAATGAATATATTTGTTAACTATTCTTAAATAGTAATAATGTACTTTGCCTTTAGTGTAAAATCATGGTATAATAAAGCATGCATTACAATAATTCACAGTTCATTTCAGTGGCGGATTGGAGGTACATTTTACAAATATGCGGAGCCGGGTACTCGCCTTGTGGCGGATTCTCTGGGGCTGAGTTAGGAGGACGAGGAACTTACATAGGCTGGGAACCTGCGGGATGTTCCTTTTAACTTCTTTTATACAAATGTGCGTTTCAAAGAAGCATACAAAATTGTATCACTACACTTTGAGGAATAAATTTTCATTTTCTTTCCATCTCATTTAAAATTTTCTGCAGATGAAATATATTCAACTTGTGAGCAATTAAACACCCAGATTAGCAATGAATTCACAGTTATGCTTATTGCGTTTATGTTACTTTTTATGTAACTTACGTTATTAATGGGTTTTACTATGTAAATATTTGATATTTATTATGATACTTCAAGTTACGGGGTATGGGCACTGATATCTTTACTTGTGTGCCCTAAAACCCCCACTAACTAAAATTATCTTGTTGTATGCGATGATCAATAATAGAACCGACACTCCCATATCTCATTTGCACGAAAAACTTAATTCCATTTCAAAACATCCCACTGCCTCAACGCAGTGTAGTCTTTAATAAATTGAACTAATGTGTAAAATCAGATTTTTAACTGAATAAGATAGAGGTTGGATAAATAAATATATAAAATAACATTTTATCTTGCTTTGAAGGGAAATCGCTTTAGGGAAAACACCTGGATTTTGTATTTGATTGCCGTCCAAACCCCCGGACTCCTTGATTCAGAGAATCAGCGTATTGCATTTGTTTTTAAAGGAGGGAGCGAAGCGCCTGAGCCTTACAACGCAAGTTAAAGGGCACATGATCTGTGTTTTTGTGTGTGAGTGAGTGAGTGAGTGAGTGAGTGAGTGAGTGAGTGAGTGAGTGAGTGAGTTCGCTCAGGAACGGCCGAACGGCTATAGATTGAGCTGACATTTTAAACAGACATTCGGAAGTCTTTAGCGTGCAATAAACATTTTGAGCAAAATTCGTTGTGACTTAAACCTACAGGACATAATTAATTGAAAATATTTGCTGTAATGTGTAAGATGTAATTTAACGACGATGGTTTCGTTTTTGGAAAAAACATTTTTATCGAATTGTTTTTAAAATGTCAGGCGGTGACGAAGGTGTGCCGAATCTCGCACGCTGAAGGTTCCACAACATTCCGCTGGGAGATTGAGTAAACCTTGCAATCTTTACACGTATTTAGTACTGGCCATGTTTTCCATTGTTTTGTATATGCAACTCAAAACATGTTCTATAATTTTTTTAATACAATCAAGAAATATTAAAAAATCTATACCGACCGTTGTTTGAACCCGCGTGTCCAATATTCCGGGTATAAAGGCTCCTGAGCCAACTAGACTAATAGCACCAAAATCGTTGTTTGACGAGTGAGCCAGTCATGTGTTGAGTACCCGGAAAAATTTCCATTTAAGTTGATTGATATTATATAAGGTATAAACGATAGGGTTGTGAGTTTAGTTGGTATAAGAGCGCGTCAACTGAAAGTACATAATGCGCCACTGTAGCCTAGTTGTACTAGGAAAACGCCAAAGTCGTCGTTAGACTAGTGAGTGAGCCATGAGTTGAGTACCTGGGAACATTCCATTTCCACCTCCTACATAAGACTGAATCCAGAATAGTTATTTCCTCCCTAGCCTCCCTCAACTCATGGCTCACTCACTATAGTCTAACGACGACTTTGGCGTATTCCTAGTATAAACATGGGAACAAAACTGCAATTACTTCGAACTTACGAGCAAGATCCACTACAACTCTTTCAGAAGTGTCAGGGTTCATCAAAACGGTTGGAGATTTTGCGGCGACTTCGACTTACAAGTAACGCGTTTTATTGGAGCCGTCCCACAGTGCCGCTTCCCGTAAGGCCATCAACCTTTTTTTTCCCTTTATGCCATCATTACTACCTGTCGATAAAGACCATGTTACACTTGTTGGCCTAAGGGGAATTGATTTATTCCCGTTAGGCCAACACCCTGCATTTCATTATCGAAAATACAAAGAAGGTTTGTTGGCGTTGGGTGTAATTGATTTATTCCCGTTAGGCCAACAGCGTATGCATCGTTTACGGTAAGGAGTGGGGTGTTGTTGGCCTTGGGTAATTGATTTATTCCCCTTTACTCCCGAAAATAGAGGCGAGCTCTGGCAATCGTCGTCGGGGACCTTCGCCCCCTTCTCTTGACGACCCCTCGACGACGATGACGACAACGACACCACGAACGATGACGACCGCGACGTGAGAACCCCCCCTTCCTCCCCTTACCCGTGGCTGGTTCTGACCAGCATGGGCCCCTCCTCCCCCACCCCCTTAGGTTGAGTGGTGGTGCATTATGACCTAACGGTTGACGCGTCCTTAGTTCAAATAAACCAAAAAACCCTTAGGCCAACAGCGTATATGTATCGTTTAAAGTAAGGGACAGGGCGTTGTTGGCCTTGGGAACAATCTATAGGAGCGGTAGTTTGCATAAGTGGTCGACTGATTACGGGTATATGGGGCTAACCATGGTTAAATCATGTTAAAAATAAACACACTCAAGTCAAACTAGTCTGCAATTTTTTTTTATCAAGTTAATTAATTACAAATTGTAATTATAGTTTAATATAAAGACAGTATGTTTATCATTATGGACTGTGTACTAAATCCAAACTAATACTCATAAATAAATTTGCTTAATAACGTTAATACATAAATAGAATAGAATACTTTCTTCTGCATGCATCAACATAGTTAATTACCATAACACAACAAAAATAATAAAAATGCATGCCTTATAAATAGTATAGTATTAGGTATTAGGTGTAATAGTATTATATTGTAAATGCACAAGCAAGTCAGTAATGACCTACCTGATACATTTGTAACGCATAAAAAGAAAATGATATACAATAAGAGATGATACTCTAATTAGGTTATGTCATTTAATTCGCTAAGCCAAAATAATGCCATATTTTTGCACCCTAAACATGTCGTCCAAACTACAAAGGCGATGCAATATAGTGATAGAACACATACAATAGAAATGTATAACTAATCAGCTTAGTTTTAACTTCAGCCGAAAATGACAGAACCACAATGTAAAGTATAGCATAATATTATTTAGTCCGATTTGCAACTATTTTGTTGCATAATTAATTAGTTTATTAGCACAATAAGTAGGTTATGAAATGCAACCTGACAACTCCCCTAACCGTTTACTCTAGATAAAGTAAACCTTTAATCTAGATAAATTAAACCTTTAATTGGTGAGCCTCTTGGGGCAACTTACATAATGACTTTAGGACGGTTTAATTTTTTAATATTTTGGAACACTAAGAAAATGACTCTTTATTCAGATGTTAACCATTTATTTACTCACCAAGCAGTCCAAATTGCCAAGAGGAAGCCTGAAAAAGGTCACCTGGTTTGGGTGGGGAACAAAAAATGATACGCTACCAAACCAAAAATAATAATAAACTTAATTTTGGAATATGATTGATAAAAGTTTGCATATTTTAAGAAAATTTCATAATTTGATTTCTCTTTCAAATATTATTTATTAGAAATGTGACTGTTGACCTTTAGTTCTAATTTATATAATTGGATGAGCGTAGCGAGCGAAGCGAAGATTCCATTTCACTACACTGGAGAAAAAAATCCAGAATGTTTTTTTTTCTTTTTTTCTTTTTTTTTTTTTTTTGATTGTTTGTTAACACGATTCCGGCTTAACCGATATTCCAATTGTTATGAAAATTTGAGGGACCTTCGAAATCTCTGAACCTGCCACGTTTTTTGGGTACAATCGAAGAAATATTTCTCATTAATATCGTACTTTTACGATTTTTTTTCGATTTTTAGTGCGATATTTTCGTGACATTTGGGCCGATTCTGACCAAACTGTTGGGGCTACAATGTTCATATTTTACATGGACATTTAGGTAATGGTGATGTATTGCTTTTTGAAAGAAAAGGTTGAAAAAGTTAGCCAGAATCCATAGAATAAAGGTTTTAAAATGAGTTTTTTTAGGTTTATAATAACAATTTAACAATAGAAACTTGACAACAATCACCTACAGTGCATTCAAAAAGCACTTGCAAAGGAAAAGTGGTCCTACGCAAACTAAAAACTTACAAAAAAGCTCATCCATCAACGCGGCGGGACTTAAGCGTTTTCCTTGTATTTACAAAAATGTATATCGTGTGACCTCTCGTCACAAATCAGTGCTTTGGGTACTTTTGACCCATTAACAAGTAATTTTTCCTGGTATAACCGTATTTAGTTTTTATTTGCTACAAATATTAACCGGGGTCAATTTATTGTTTGGAACGCTTGGTTTGGTTACAATGTTGTTCAATTAACTCATAAATGTCAATAATTTATAACGTTCAGTATACCTATATCTCGTAATCAGTCGTGTTTTTTTTTTTATGGGAAGCCTGCCCAAGGGTGCAATGCATGTCCCTGTCTAACTAGGTATATATTATTGAAGATGTTGGACAATTGCGAAGGGTTGTCCGAGGGCTGTTTTAGAGGACTCAATCCCTTGCATACGCATTAATGACTGAGGAAAACCTCGGAAAAATCTTCAGTCAGGATTTCCGATCGCGACGGGATTTTAACCCGGGACCTCCTGAATCAGCCAACACTGTCGGTGTAATCCGCTCGTTGATGAGGTAATGAAATTTTGAGTGCTTTTCAGAAGTAGATATCCTTTATGATAAGATATCCATATTTGTTTATAGTTCATTGCGTACCCGGAACGGGCCCCTTATGACCCCGCGACGGCCGGGGCTGTGAGGGCAGGGCAGGCGAGTGACAAAAGAAAAGGCTTATTTTTGCTGTAAATTTTGGAATAGCCTAGGACTATCATACCATTCTTTATCTGCATTAGGCTTTTAGTAATCAAAACTAGTTAATTGTGCGGGAAGTGGGTCAGAACAAGGTCGTGCAGGCCTAGGGTTGGCTAAAAGAGGCCTAGGGCTTGTCAAACGTGTAATGTTAGTATTGATTTTATCTAGTCCTATAACATGATGGAACTTTAGGCCTACATGTTGTATTATAAATGTAGTTGTATTATAATTTTCTACATCTGGGCCTAGGCCCGGGACGGTTTCTGATTTGTTTTATGAGAGTTATGACAACTTTTATCGTTTTACACACAGATTCAAAATTTAAAATGGTCGCCATCTGTTTACATATTTTTATCCCCGTGCGAGGCGGGATAAGTCTTCATGAATTGGATTCGGAGTTATACCGCACTTATACCACCTAACTCGGCTTATCCCGGGGGGATAAAAATGTACATGAATCGGGGCTCCTGGCCATAAGCTATTATATTATCATTTAAACGCGGAAGCCCGGGCCCCGCCGCGGAGCGGTGGCCCCTTGATGATTTTGGTGATACACAAATTCACAGTATTAGTGAAATTAATAAAACTAGGAAAACGCTTAAGTCCCGCCGCGTTGATGGATGAGCTTTTTTGTAAGTTTTTAGTTTGCGTAGGACCACTTTTCCTTTGCAAGTGCTTTTTGAATGCATTGTAGGGATTGTTGTCAACTTTCTATTGTTACTTGTTATTGTTACTAGGAAAACGCTAAAGTCCCGCCGCGTTGATGGATGAGCTTTTAAAAATTTTTAGTTTGCGTGGGATATCTTTACTTTTGCAAGTGCTTTGTTTTGTTGCCTACGCATTGTAGGTGATTGTTGTCAAGTTTCTATTGTCACCTGTCAATTAGTATTATTTACCGTAAATAACTTGTATTAAAAGCTTTATTTCTATGGCTTCTGGCTAACTTTTTCAACTTTTTCTTTCAAAAGGTACTACATCACCATAACCTTAATGTCCATGTATAATATGAACGTTGTAGCCCCACCCGTTTGGTCAGAATTGGCCCAAACGTGACGAAATATTGCACTAAAATCGAAAAAAATTGTAAAAGTACGATATTCATGAGAAATATTTCTTCGATTGTACCAAAAAACGTGGCAGGTCTCAGTTCAGAGATTTCGATGGTCCCCTCCAATTTTCATCAAGATCGCATATGCCCGGTATCGTGCGAACAAACAGACAGAAAAAAAACATTGGAGCTACATTTTTTGAGGGGTCAGTGAAATTGAAGTCTTCGCTTCGCTCATCCAACTATAGATACTCCCCAAGAAATCGAAGTCGAGGAGTATAGGTAAAATATTGTAAATATATTTTATAAAAGTGAAAACGTTTAAATGTATAGGCACTAAGATCATTTACTTCTCAGAATAGTTTCCCATTTACAAATTTCACAACGCCACAATTTGTTTTTAGAAGAGTAAAGGACGGGGGGGGGGGCTTCGATTTTTTGGCTAAGGGTCGACAAATTCCTTAAAACGCCCCTACTAATAATTATCGCGTACCATTAAAATACATTATATTTTGATGGTGTAGTGCACTAATAACAATTTTTTTTAAAATGAACCCAGAACCGTCGCTCTACGCAGGGGCATCTTTCCCACTAGGCTGACTAGGCACGGGCCTAGGGGCGGCAGCTCTTGGGGCGGCACTAGAACGAAACAAATTAGCAATGTTTGTTTTATTTATTTTATTATTTACTTTTATTATATCTCATAATGTAATTTTAGATTTTAAAACGTGTTTTGGAGCTTTTAAAAGTTAAAAATTTGCAAAAATTTCGCCTTCGGCGATAGTCCTTCGCACAGCTATAGCATTAATCTTTATCCCGATCCCGTACTAGTTTTACTATGGGTTCGAAAAGTAAGAATTTTGCGTGTTTTACTGTGGTGCTAGCTGCTGCAGCTCCTGAGATAGACAACTTTGTTGCAGAGAAGGTGCTACTTGTCCAGATAAATCTCTAAGGAAAATTAAAATGAAAACCATTTTTTTTTATTATTTTTATCATGCATATTACAACAAGTACAAATACTCACACAAGTGTAAATCATAGCATAGCCTATCGATAGAAAACATAAACTTAAAGACATTAAAATTACAATGTAAACAAAATAATTACATGTAACTCTGTAAACATATTTGAAATACTCAATTTAAATGTAAAACTATCAAAATTTACCATTACTTTATTGTTAAGTTGTGAAGTTGGAGGGGGGCGGGGGGGGGGGGGGGGCGGCAAAATTTTACTGCCTAGTGGCGGCTCACTACCTAAAGACGGCCCTGGCTCTACGGATGCTCGACGAAATTTCATTATGTATAACATAATGTAAGGTGCGTGAACTTTTCACTCCCCACAAGAGCATTAATTGAAAAAATATATATTTTATTATATTTAGTACTCAATTAGCGCTATCAAATGCCACTAGTCCTTGAATTAGTGTGTCAATACTATAGGAAAATTGAGAAAATTACTGTTGGGGGGGGGAGGGGGGGGGGCTTACTTCACGCAGCACCATGCTTCGTGAAGTTAGCCCCCCCCCACAGTAATTTCTATATATTTACTTAAGTATTGATTAAAGGACTAATTGTGGGACTAGTGACATACGAATTGTGTGATTCTTAGATTAGTGCCAAGTTCAGAAACCTCATAATATGGTAATACAGTTGGCATAACCCTGTCTCTGTATGGGTACCATAGGCTGTTGGCCTAAGGGGAATAAATCAATTACCCCAACGCCAACAACGCCCCACTCCTTACCGTAAACGATGCATATACGCTGTTGGCCTAACGGGAATAAATCAATTACCCCAAGGCCAACAAACCTTCTTTGTATTTTCCATAATGAAATGCAGGGTGTTGGCCTAAGGGGAATAAATCAATTCCCCTTAGGCCATCAACGCTTCCTGTAACATGGTCTTTATCGACAGGTAGAAATGGGGGCATAGGGGGAAAAAAAAGGTTGATGGCCTTACGGGAAGCGGCACTGTGGGAAGACACCGTTTTATTGATGTGTAAAATTCCAGGCCGGTTGTCATTACAAAGGTACGTCGTAAGGGAATTTGTTTAAAACACTATCTATCTTTATGTTATAACCTGTTTACATCATCTTTAAACCGAGTACTAATTCCGTTTTTCTTGTAAGCTATAGCCACACCCACACATCCCAATGTTATTGTTATTCCTCGATTTCATTAGTCAGAAGTTAGCATATAAATGTATTATTGATGATGGAAATCAATCCATAAATAAAAAATCCCTTTTAGCCTGGTAGCAAATTTTGCGGCCAATGTTAACAAACAAAAACGCGTGCCCAACAGGAGTTATTTGGTTTTATTGTGAGACGTGACACGCGCACAGACGAACGGACAGAAACGAGATTGTCTCCCTGAGGTTACTACTATAGCACCTCAAAACCAACAACATGTTTTAAACAATGTTCCTTTATAGGTAACCATTTCAGTCAAACGAGTCTGCTCACGTGAACAGACTCTGTGCTACAATCTCCGCAGACTGCGTTCAGGTAATAAAGCTAAAATGTAACGTTCTTTCATGTCAGACGAGGATGTGCCATCACGAGTTGTATTGAAAACTGCGCGGACGCTGTTTGAGAAGTATTAAAATTGAAACTTAAAATCTGGTTTCATCAGCATTTATCTCGAGCTATGGCCAGACCTGATACTTCGTTGTGCGAGTACGTGTGCGTGTGCGAAATGGGTGCGTACTGCGTATATACATTTGATATTTAATGGAATATTAGGTCTATTTTTTCTAAAAGGGGTATTCACCCGCAAAACTTAAAAAAAATATTTCATTTAGGCTAACTAGTTATGAATTAAAAAATTAACAGAAAAATTATTGGGTCCACCTTGACCCGGAAAAAAATGTTGAACTTAGTATTTTTCGACCTAGCATCGGCAAAAGTCTCCCATTAGAAATAACATGGGGACGATCTTTATGCCCCGTGACCTTGGAGGATTTTGATCCTATAAAATACTGTCAATTATTGACGTAGTCTGCAGCCTTTTCTGTAAATCCTCTTTATATTGTTTTGTAATTTGGGCAAGTAGTTCGGTCAAAATATGCTGATTACCAAAGGGGTGTGATTTTGGAATGCATATTTTTGTGTATATTTGTGCACAGTTTCAAGGCACGATGTAATAAAGGGCCATTTTAGATTGTTATGATGTTCTAGTATCTATATGAAACAAAAAAGAAGCAGGCTAAAGCTGATTTAAGAAATTTCCCAAAACGCCAATTTTCGCAAATTTCTTGAACAAAAAAGTTGAAAAATTCGTATAAAATCACAATTACAAGATATCATTTTTTAAACTCTCATTTGAATGTAGTGTTATGCATTAAATTTTGTGGTGAAAAATAAGTCCTACGGAGAGTGTAAGCACGATAGTCTATTAATTAAATAAAGTGTGGGTCAAAAATCAAATCTGATTTAAAACATGTCTTGTGCACCGCGGACCTAGTTATATTTATAATGCCATATTATAATATTGATTTGAAAAAAATTATAACATTTCTTTAATCATTCATTGACTGAATGATTCCTGGTCAGACCTGGGTTCAACCCCCGACCGAGTTTTTATTTTGAAATTTCTATATGCCCAACCAAATAGAGTAATATTAATTGAAAAGTCAACTCTCAACATCAATAATTCGGCGGAAATATTGGATTAAAATTCTGAAAATTTGTTTACAAAATAGTGTTTACAAGGAAGCCACCAAACAATTAAACGACCTGCACTTTCTGTGTTCGAACGTCATCAATTAATGGTGCTAGGGTATATTCAAAAAAAGTTTATTTTCGTGATTTACGGATTGTGTTATGATTCTATTTTAAAACCCACTGTCACAGTCATTAAATAAAACATCAACATAGTATGCATTGTTGTACGCATGTTGTGAAATTCTTGTAAATTGTCAACGAACCAGCTGTTGATGTGCGCATTTCAGATGAGATCTGTACAATCTAGACCTCTGTATTTCTCACCACGACATGTATGTTATTCGAGGCCTCACCTCTTCATGTGCATCACGTGATCATCTTCTCGGAGGCACGAAAGTGACTTCCACACAGATGGGGTGTTGTGTGATCAACGACGGAGTCTCTCTTGCGACGCATCGAGTTTGATTTCTCGGGGGTTCAAGGTGACTCGGACGATATTTTCCGGGGTAATAAACTTCGCATTTTATGGTTGCGCAAAACGAAAATGCATAACAGAAACGGAAATATTGGTTGCTAGTATAGAAAATGGAAACCAAGGAAATATCTCATCTTATAGCCTCTGGCTCCTCCATGTTTTATACCGACCATTTTTGTATCTTTTTCTTTCAAAGGTGCGTATACACTATAAACCTTCATGATCACCATAATGCCACACGAAACTTTTGACCCCATTTTAACTAGAAGTTACTAACACCCGGAAAATTGTTTTCAGCTAGCCAAACCCATAATTTCAGCCAGAATGAACGTTCTTACCCCATCGAAAGTTGGTATGTGTAGTGAGTTAACCAAATCCCCCAAAATATCACCGTTTAAAAATACATTCTAATTTCTATGACAGCTAAAGTGACACCTCGAAATCGCTTCATAACGCTATTTACTGCTATGGCTATCTAGCAGTAACATTTTGTTGAATATACTCTGTTGGTATAAACATTTGAAAACGTATTTAGAGAGCTTTACATTGTAACTGATTTTTAGTACAATGAATATACCATTTACTAACTAACATGATGTTCCAATGATTTGGTTATAGACTAATTTCTGTAAATTTGATATGTGAACTTTGATATGTATACATTGTAAATACAAAAGTTGTTGTAATAAAAAAATAAAAAAAGACTTAGAATTCAAATTGGATGGCAAATTGTTTAAAATATTTCGAGTTTTAGTTTTAAGTTTCTTGATTGTGATGATTGCGTATTTTAATCTTGCCCTAGATATGTCCTATAAGTACAATATAGGCCTTACTCTAGCTCGGCGTTACTATTAGCCAAGTTGCATAAATATGAGACGTTAAGCAATATCCAACAATCACTACCGTGTAAACTGTGAAAGAACCACCAACAAGGATGCTAGGATTCAAGAGTACAGCAAGTTTGGTAGCTCCAACTAAATTCTGATAATTTCTTGAAAGTGTGAAGACAACAGATACAGATTATGCGTTAAGAAAAGTCACCTTGGTGTTTGGTGGAGCATTCATAAAGTCGAACAACCCCTGAGAGTTCGGGCTAGACGTGTTTTTAAGGCCTTGGACTATATTACTTGAGTTTCGTATCAAACGATCATTAATTTTTAGCGTCTCGACCTCGGACGGCCTCTGTGCGAACGGGGCGGATAGAGATCGAAACGTTCTCCGGCCCCATAACCGTTTCAGCCGGCAACTGTTGAGGGTTTCTCTGCCGTCGCCGGGTTTCAGAGGTTGGCAATAACTGCCGTCGCCGGGGTTCAAAGGTTGGCAATAACCAGGCCACGCGTAACAGACTGTTATCAACTGCCGGCAGCCAATAGCCATCAACACCATATTGACTCTGCTCAAATAGCAGATCCAAGCTCCGAACGAAAAGAAACGCTTTAAAAGTTTCTTAACGGTCATCTTGATAATTGGTTACATAAACAGACAGATGTTATCTAGTCGTTTAGTTCGCTCTTTACTTTAATCGTTATCAGAGCTGAAAATAATTACATTCTTTCTTCTTTTCAAAATCATCCGTTATTTGTTATTTTGATCTTTTCAAGAAATATGAAAATGTATGTTTCAAAAGAGACTTAACATTACAAGTTCTAAAGTTTTTTTTATTCAGAATGGTAAAAAGCTATAGTAGAAAAATTCTGTCTACATGTTGGCGGCAAAAACTGCGCGTGGCGAGTTGAGTAAATCCAACGCAATTTAATTAATCAATTTAATTTAATCGATCAAAACTATTTATCTTGTTTAATACAGATAAAATATTATTTCCCATATCAGCAGCAAAACACCTCCAGGTGCCACAATGTTAGTTTTACAATATAAGAGCGCGAAGGAAAAAGGGAACAACTTTGAATTATAGTTGAATATAGCTTTTACCTACTATTAAGGCTTTTAGTTTGCCGGTGCTTTAAACAGAATATCTATTTCATTTATCTGCTGTGGTTTCACTAACGCTGAGAACAATGGATATAATAATTTTTGTAAACCTGCCCAGGGTGCAATTCATGCCCCTCTTCGAGTGTCTAACTAGGTATGTTGCGGATAGGACAATTGTGAAGGGATGTCCGAGGACTGTTTAAGAGGACTTAATCTCTTGCATCTTCATTAACGTCTGAGTAAAACCTTAGAAAAACTTTAGCCAGGATTACCTATCTCGACGGGAATTGAATCCGGGACCTCCCGAATCAGAGTCGCGCGCTTAACGCTCGGGCAACACCGTCGGTTAAGAACATCTGGAGTGCTTCCATCCATTGTTTCTAATTACATCAATGGCATGCAACACAAATTATAGTGGTAGCATAATAACAAGCTCATGGCTACGTGCTGCATTTCATTCTTTTATCATAACACTATCATAAGAATCATTATTACATAGTTATATATTACAATGCTTTATTACAATTATTTTATGATGTAAATAAATTGCATCATGTGTCATTTTATAGCATGGACACTACTTCTAATATATACTAATACACTACTATACTACTAATATACTACTACTAATATATTTTGTATTATTATGATTTGTATTATAACATGATGTTAACATTAACAATGTGTATTAGATTTATTTCGATTTATACATTATACGTTCGCGCGGTATAAATAACGACCATATAGGCCCACTATGTTATTTCGTGCGGAAGATTTTGGCAACAAGCTACCAAAGTTTGACCACAGAGAAAACATTTTAAATATATTGAAATCCAATTGAAGACTTTGACTTTTTTTATTTTATATTATTTAATACATATAATTATTAGTTCCGGCTATTTGGAAGGGGTTTATCCCAAGCCATAGAACTATTGTGGTCATGATTGTGGTGAAATGTTAATGTTTTATTTATTTTGTATTATTGTATGATTTTAATGAGACCAATATGGCAGTGTTCGTTTAGATATCGACCTTGGCTAGGAGACGGAGTTTTATGTTTTAATTTTTGCTATAAGAAGGGTGTTGAAAATATACGAAATATTGCATTAATTCTAACTATTATAAATGTCATAAAGTAAAAGTAAAAGTCTGAAAATTTTATTTTAATTTAACCAAACTATTCTTTTAATATCAGCTTTAATATTTGAATATATTTCCAGTGTCATGGTGAACCCATTTTTACCATCACTGAATTCATATCTAAAAAAACTACTAAATTAATCTAAAATAAGAATTTTAAATATATTATTATTTTTAGTTACTTATTTCAATCCGCAAAATACTCTCATGCACACAAGGTTAGGTTTTGAGAGTGAATAACACTGCCGGAGAGACGATGAACTTAAAAGGGTATTCTCCCGAATTAACCCTAAACAAATATTTAAAAGAGAATTTTTAGTTACTATTTACCAACAAAGCAAACATTCGGGGTTTTCATGACCCGTTAAGGAGTTTTCAAAGTTGGTAGGTTTCGAGCTAGCTATCCATCGGCTACAATAATAAGAAATAACATTGCAGTGAACTTTATGCTCCGCGAATTTGGGTGGTTTTCGTTAGAAAAATAATGGTCATTATTGAGTTATTCGTAAATCTGTTATATATTATAAACTTTATTCTGTTTTGAAATTTGTGTGGGAGATTCAGTCAAAATATGCTGATTACAAAGGGGCGTGTTTCGGACCGCATATTTCTGCGATTTTATTTGAACAAATTATGTGAACTGTTTTAAGACAGAAACTTTAAGAGAACCATTTTAGATTCAATCTATTCTCTGGTGTATTGCACATATTATCATAAGGTTCAAGCTGTTTTATGATATTCACCTGAACGCCAATTTTCACAAATAACATCATCAAACATATTTCAAAAAGGTTAAAGCTATTAAGTTATGATACAATTTTTGAATTAAATTTTAAGTTTCTTATTACGTTTAAGAATATGTGGTGAAAAATCAATGTTTGTAAAAGCCTCTTTTAACAAGGCGCGGATTAATAATAAGTTTAACAGCTGTTCAGGGTTCACCGTTTTGTAATACCTTACCCCACTTAATCCTCAAAAGCAAATATTTGCCACAACCGTCTCTTCTTTTGCTTTAAAAAACACCAATGACAAAGTCTTTCTTGTAGGAACGTAGTCTTTCCTACTTTGATCGCCGAAGTATTCTTTCAAATTAGCTAACATGGTTGTAAAAAAACAAACGCAATGCGCTTCAAGTGTTTGTCCCGAAAGTCCCGATCGCGGCCCCGATTAGTCCCGCTTGATCCTGGCCGGATGATAAAGGGCTTAAATCAAAGGCCACAGCCAGGATTTATGGAGATTTATTAAGCTTTGCGTCGCCTCGAGTGTGCCCCAGCATTGCAATGAAGAATCTCCCCGCTCGAGGCTCACCCTACCGTGATAACGTTGGACTGCGGGGCTGGGGTTTGACCGTTGCTCTCTCCAACTTTCTTTCGCTACGAATCAGATAAGATCCTTAGAAAACCAAGACGCTATATAAGAAAGTCTCTAAAGATAATGCTCTTACATATTGTTCACTTTTGAGATTTGCAATGGCTTGTTTTTCATCTTATCGAAACTGTGGGCTTACGTCACAACAAAGCCCGTGATTCAGTCGACTCACAGCACACACGCAGCTACAAGCAAGGAGCTTATGTTTCCATCAGCATTAAACCTTTCTTAATGTTCATTGTCGATCAAATTAACTGTATGACAGTCGCTTGAAATCATACCACGTGACTTGAACATATTGTTAAAGTGCAATTATAAAAACTTCCACCTAGTCCTTTGTGAGAAATATCGATTTTTCTAGAAGTCCCGCCTACGTTTTATATATCAAAAACCGATCCTATTTCGGTGATAGAAACACTAAAATTACCGTTATTTCTCTAGGATAAGCGTTAAATGGTTCAACTTATTTGAGTATTACCTCATTAAATCTCATTAAATCAAAACGCTTCTTGTCGAGTTGCAGCCAATACAGCATTAATCTCACACTTCTTGATGGTTATTTGATGTAGCGGTCAGTGTGCGAGTTATAAGTTCGTAATGTATTTACTGATATGCTGTTGGGCTCCACCATTATTTTCCTTGGTGGATAGATAGGAAGGAATATTCGCTGTTGGTATATCATATTGAAGTATTGAAAGCTCCTGCCTGATACCTGGAGAAACTGAGAAAACTATGGTCAATATAACAGTATCTTGGCACGAAGCGAATAATTCCATTATTTAATATAGTTGTATGAACTTATTTACTGCTCTTGGGTAGAAATTAGCTTTATTTATGCAGCAATATTTCGGTAAGTTCCTTCAACTGCAGGCTTACATTATTTACAAAAATGCAAACATCCAACAGAAAACAGATTGCTGCAATATTGCTACTTAATGAAGCATATTTCATACTCTTAGAGAAGTAAGTATATTAAACTATTAAATAATATTTACACGTTCTATTTAAGTTTCTTTTGAAAGAACTAATCCGTCCCAGAAGTACCAGCACATAGTGTTGTTCGTTTTTCCTAAATGAATGAAATAAAATGGAAATTAAAAACTGTATACACACATTTGATGTGTGATCAAATATTATGAAAGAACGATGTTTTGAGGGTCTACTAACGACATAAAATAATGTTTAGATAAATTGTTGCTTGAGTAGCTTATAGGCAGGTCATTACTGAATAATTACACGTCATGTGTATTATAACCACTAACATTGGAGTCATGGAATTAGCAACCGTATAGCCGTAGCTAGTGATAGTTCGTTTCACACTAGGCTTTAGCTCGGATTGGCCATTAAATTCACACGCTACATTAAGTTTACTTGAATAATGAACATCCTGTAAGACACTTTAAGTGAATTCATGTGCTTGCATAGGCTTACTAAAAGCTTTTTACCACATAAATCACACGAGATTTAACATTTTGTAAAATGGTTCAGAAAGTAATAAAAGCATTACTTTTCATTTTTCAACTATATAAGTACCCTCATATCCGCCGGGTCACCATAGCAGACGTGGAAAGGACGAAGCAGGAGACAGTCGCCTCCTAAAAGTAATAAGAGATCGCGCCACCGTCGCGCGGATTCTTGCAATATGGCTGAAGGTTTGGGGGTTCGCCTCTGTTTACTACGCGCTGGCGTATGGAAATCAACAGTCTTTTAAAGCGACAACGACACATGTTTATGTCTGACTCTGACAAAAATTATAATAATAATATATGCTACTGATATTAAGCTTAACGAAGAAATGGTTAGATTGGCGATTCTCGTTATATATTGGGTTTGGTGTGTCATGCAAAATGATATAGTTTTTCGTTGATTTTTGTGCCTGCATTTTGCACTCGTAACATAGCATTCTATGTTTTTCCAACTGACAACTATATAAAGCTACACGTGAGTGGTAAACGGTCAAAACAAATGTGGTAGTATAATAATTATACCCTGCCCCCTCACACACACAGAAAGACATTAATTGCCAATAATCACATCAAAATCTTGTATCATTGTTTCATTTGGTGGCTTACTGAACGATTTGTAATACATAATTGATTATATACATTGAATTCAATATATTATATTCTGCACTGACCTGCAGTGAGTGTATATCTTCCCACAAATTGGGGTCTTTTACATACAGTGTTATATTGATGAAGACTAGAAATAAGAAAAGTAGGAACTAAACTAAGTATAGTAAAATGTAACATAGTGTGGTAAAATAATTAGTAATAACAGAGGCCTAATGGCATGCAATGTCATGTGTAATACAATAATGAATAATAATAATATGTAACTGACAGTAACATAATTATGTATTATGTATGACAATTTGAAAATGTTAAGCCAACACATTGCGTGGAAATAAGAAGGCAATGAAATCATACAATGGTTTAGGTAGACACATGTCTTAATAGTGTTTGGAATAATATTTTAAAAATTACGGTATGGCTACACTTAATTTACGGCTTGATCATCAACCATACTTGGATCAATTGTTTATATTTACTTATGGAGTTTGATTGCTTAATTTCTAACGAAAATGTTCATAGTTGATATCCTTTGAATCCCTACATATTCTAAATTTAAAAAACATGTGGAGAGTGGTAGGGCTTGGTTGCCTAAGTACCCTACATAGATGCATGGTCGTAAATTATATTCAGTTTTAAATATTATCATGGTGTCACAATGGCGATATTATTACGCAAAGTCACCAAATAAGGACTTGAATTCTTCATGGATCCCCGGGGCCTTTGTATATGTTGTACTTTTATACCAGGAGACTGTAAAAGGTTTGACGTAAAATATCATGAACAATATCGCCATTGTAAATCATTTTTTAATGAACAGGATAAACCTTAAATAAATAAATAAAATAAATACATAAATACATATTATTATGAGTATGACATGTCGTCAATTTCGTCAATAAAATCAAATGATGAAAGTCCAATCCTCAACATTTTGATACATTGACTTGCAATATAACGTTTCAGATCAATAGATATATTGAGACGTCATTTTTTACTCTATTACAGTATTCTTGATTATAGCAAACATCAATATTGTGGACTGTTGCATGTATTTATATCGCCAACAGTCCAAAACTAATGCAATCGTAATACAAATCTGTGTGAAAAAGCATACGCGCGGTAGAAGTTACCCCCAAACCTCCAGTTGAGCGCATCTCCGCCAGAGCGCATATCTGCAACTTTTAGAGGCGAATGACATGGACACCAACAGGCGGCGAAACGACTTCGTTCCAGAAAGACTAGAACCCACGTGGTAAGAAGCTCACCAGAGGCAAATCGTGTTCGACCACTGAAACAGCTCTTACTATTATGTGAATTTATTTTAATTTGGTTTGCTGTTAAGAGCAATGTTAATTGCATCAGCCTTATAATACTGTAATTCAAAATTTACCGCTGTATTTTTCAAGAAATTAAAACACAAAATCTGTGAGGAAATTTTAATTTTTTGAACGCTTTGCCAACAAGTCATGGCGTCGTCGGTTTTTTTTATACAGTATTGGGATTGCCCTACTGAAACTCAGTTCTCTTACTGGATGCGTGGACTCGGAAGCTGTTTTATACATTTAATTTTAAACGGTATTTATAATATTAAGGTTCTGGATAATTATAGTTTAAAATCATACAGTACCTTTATTGATATAGATTGGATAGGACATATAAAAACGTCATGGCGTATTTTATGCAAACTTCGTTGTACCGTTTCGTTTATTTAACGCCAATATTAATGGTCACTATTCGAGGCACCTATCTCTCATATTATGAATCATTTTCATTTGAGAACAGGTTTAAACCCTTTCAGTCATGGCATGATCATGGACATAAAATACTTAATTTAAATCCGGGTAAATGATAGGTTTTTCAGTTTAACCATTTTATATATTTTTTTGTGAATTTGAAAAAGAAATAAAAAAAATACCATTTCGATGGGATGATTTTTACTTTTATTAGAGAAGATTGAAAATACACATCCGCAAAACCGCTAAAAATATAAAAAAATTGGTTTGTTCCGGAAATGTAATGTTTTTTTTTTTTTAGAGAGAAAAGCAAAATCTAAAATATACAAAGATTTCAGAAAAATATCTTCTTTTAGAAATGAACTTAAAATTTAAATTTGAACTAAAATTGTAGCTATAGTTTAATATCCCAAATTTGACACAAATTCCTTAATAGTCGTGCTAAAAATATTGAAAAATATCAAAATTCTAAAAAAAAAATGGAAAATGAATTGTTTTCTGAAAATGACCAAATCGTGACTGAGGGGGTTTTAACTATATACCCACACCATTGAGAAAACAGGTTTAAGTATAAGAAACCAAATTAAACGGACTAAGAAAATCGTTTGAGAAAACGGCCTTTAGGCAAATTTATTTTAAAATCTTAATCCAAAATCGTGAAACCATAGCTTATTAATAAACCAACGCATAATACAACACAACAACTAAGTTAAGCCCATCCCTTGCCCTAAACAATTATTTAAGGATCCCGAAGAAAAATAAAATACATTTTGTATATGTAAAACAATTAAGAATGAACCATGAGTCTCCATCATACACAAGTTGTGTCAACGCCAATCTACTGTATCTTCACAAAATATGTTTACCCGTTGTAGGGAACATGTCAGTTTTCCTCGGTGTGACCCGTATCAAGTGACGAAGGAGGTAAGTGGAATGTCGTGCACGTACATTATTTGTTCAACTATTTACAAAAACTGTAAATATGATGCAGGACTAATTGTTTAGTCAGACTTAGTATTGAAACTTGTAGAAAGAAAATAACATGCTTTTATAATCTATTGTACATTTTCTATAGTTATTTTTTATATACATGATTTTTTTGTGTAACACTAACGTTTGGTCAGTTATTAACACATTTTTCTCCTCTCAGATGTAAGGGGGAATTTGAAACCTAGAGGGTGGCTGCAGGATGAGGTAAGGGGCACTAAAACAGCTTATATTTTAATAGTGACTTGTTATTGGATAAAAAAGGGTCTGATGGTAGGGTAGGCTCCATGATTTTTTTGCCAATTTTTGTACAAGTAGTCTTTAAATCATTCTAATAGTACGATGCTTATCATTTTTTTTTTTTTTTTACCGCAAAAGTCCTTCTCCGTTACCTGTGAATTTTGTAACTACATTCCCATTTCCATTTTCGAAAAATGTCTTCAAGGTCACAATTGTTATTTATGAGGAAAAACAATTCACCGCATAAACCTAATTTTACAATTATTTAACTCACCATGCGGGGGGGATGTCCCCCCTATTCGACCTCTGGCTGACACCCACGTTACCAGCGACTGAGGTCAAATTGAAACCAGACAACATAAACTAACATGTGTCGGCTTAGCTGGCCGCGTATACAGAGATTTATTGGTGGGACTGGATTTAAACTTTAGAGAAAGTTTTCTCAGTAACCCAAGCCGCGATACTTACTCCTCATCTGTGAAACTCCTGTCTCCAAAGACTAATTAGAAGGAATGTTTCCACGGTATTATACGATCCAACTTGTCACTTAAATGGAGCAGACGAAGAAGACGTCGAGTATAATAAACTTAAATGTACCATGTTTAAATGTGACCTGATATTTGGTTTCGTTTTCTCATTGATATCTTCAAGTACCCTGATTAAACATGTGTAACTTTGTCTGTTTTAACAGTTTTCCAATACAGCTGCTTCGACAAAACAAATACATTTTATTCAAATTCCATTGAATCCATTGAACCGCAACACAAGTTTCTTGCTTCTAGGTTCTTACTTCTTTAAACTTAACGTTAATCAGTTCAACCGCTTTCAGCTACGTTTAAAATACACCAAGTAAGATAACTGGTTCAATTAAACCATACATACGAAAAACTTTAGATGAAACAGCGTATGCACTATTATTGTACACTTGCTCAATACACATGAAATCACTTCTCTTAACTATTTCATATTATGCGTTCTTGGTTTGCATACAAACCAAAGTTATCGCTATGCATTGCACGAAGCATGTTAAATTTAAAAATACTGTCAAGGTCAAAGTTATTCGTGTAATGCGCAAATGATCATCATATCATATCATCATATCAATGCACTAAGGCAATTCGAGACGATGAGTAGTGATATAGATGATGATGAAGGACGATTTAAACAAATCCATACCCTTTGCGGGATTCTAACTCACGTTCTTAGAGTCATACGCTTCGGACTGGCGAGCTATTCGTACGTGCCACCGCGGACGGCACGCAAATGAAGAAGGGAAGAATGGCTTGGCATTCTTTTAGATCTCAATACTTTGTAGGATTGGCTGTTTATTTTTCAAGTTTTTTTTATGTGGGATTTCATTTTTTTCACTTTATTCCCATTTGCTTTAAAAAAAATGTTAACATGCGTCGCAAAATATTGTAGATAAGCTATTATATTGACTTTATTGATTGTCTGTTTTTCATTCTTTTAAAGTACATTGTTTTGAAATATCCCTTCGAAGACCAAACTACCTAATTCAATTTTTCCTTCCTCTTCCAAAGGGCCATCAGTCAGCACTCTCGGCCAACTCGCATTAGCACGGCAATCTGGCAACGTTGATGTATGCACGTAGTTGCCAGACGCCTTCGCCCTAGGCTGATGTTTTGACTAGACCCTACCACCTGCAATGTTTTGGGTTGATAGCCGAGGTGCATAGCTTGCTTGGACGTTGGTACCCTTTATATTCCATACAAGCATCGATCTCTTCATTCTCGTCGTGCCCAAAGACAATCATTTTCCACGCAATTTACAAATTCAGCGTCTTCTTAAAAGACAACTCATAAAAAAGGATAGAAAATGGCCTTATACGCACTACCTTGTAACTCTTATTCTGAATAAACAAAGGGGTGGTGTAGATCATACGCGCAACTACAAAACAATTTACTAGCTGGAACTGGAAGTTCCTTTACGTTCAATCCCTAATATGTAAGATAACGCAATCGACAAAACACAATGGGTAAATAAAATGTCGATGTGTTATCTAAACATTCGGATAAAGGAACATTCTGTGTCACGTACATTATTAAGCTATGTATTTTAAACGTGCACATTATGCATAATTATTCGATTTAAGAAACTGCGTTTAAAACAATGAGCGGGCAAGACGAAGCAGCTGTGGATCACTTCAAGCGCTGCAGATTTGGCCGGTCATTGAATAAACATCGCTGGTTTAAATTTAATTGGTGCAATAGGTTACAGACGGTCGATTTAAGCTCAGGCCCATGTCTGTGGCAAGGTCTGCGGCAACCAATCAGGAGCCAGCTGCACTACGTCACTTCCTCCACTTCCGCACTGCCCAGATAAGAAGGTGTTGTTTAGCGGATTTACCACAGTCATGCGTCACACGCCTATACGGTGTGTTCAAATTATTGCCATAAGGTTTAGGAATTTGTAGAATTGATGGTTTTGAATCTTCTGATTACATTGTGTTACGATTGTATTATTGGTGATCCTTGACCGATGTATTAATATTTGATCACTTTGAGAACAACAACTACTACATGGAAAACAAAATTTGTAGAATATGTTTAGACTTTAGAAATTTCGCTGTATTATTCAACGACTAAGGAATGTTGTTAATAAATTTGTTTCGTTGACATTGATAATTTGCTTGTTTTGGCTGAAAACTAGGCTACCTTCCTCAAGGTGGTCTAAAGCAGTGTGTAGTGTCTCAAAGTGTGGTCCGCAGTGGTTCAGCCCGTGGCCCGTAGGCTAGAAAACGTTACGTGAATCACTTGCTTCTGCACACAATCATACTTTAAAGTTATGCAATAATACCAAGCTGCATTAATTTCTTTGTTTATGTTCAAAACTTGAAAACTTGTAATTGGTATGTGTTTGTACTAAACATAATATGAATTCGATCAGCAAGAAAATTATACAAGAATTTAAAAACTTTACAAAAACGAGCAAAGAAAATTATGTAAAATTACTGTTGTGGGATTTGTATGAGAAATAACTCTTTGATTGCATTTCAAAACGTGATTAGTTTAAGTAAAGGTATTTTTAATTTTCCGAATATTTCTTAAAGATTGGAGTAGCCGTTTGTCCGGAATAATGCGAACAAACACACAGAAAATCAAACACAGAATAGCATTTTGTACGTGGTATAATTTGCTTGCTCCGCGCATGCAATCAATGTAATATTGAGTAATAAGTGTTTAATATCAAGTGTAACGATAAATATTTTCTTAACTCTACTAACACCATGCACTCGAATCCTTTGTTGTGATGGGGCACTTTGTCATTTTGGTGACTCGATTCTTCGAGGACCACTTGTTATAGTCAAGGTCAGATGAAGCTCAGACATCCTGTCTAAGGGTGCTAATAACAATAATTTGTAAAGGTTAATCCAAAGACTAATGAATAGGGAACAAAGCCGTGGCTTGATACAAAAAGTAAGATAAGTAGAATATTGTATAATAATTGTTTTCGATAATCTTATAGACACATAATAATCAAATGTAGCGCCGTTTAGATATGAACCCATTTACTTCCTGAAAATAGAAGAAAGTCGCCAGTATTCTAGGAAGAGTTTTACGCCAGCGAATGCGTTAGTTGACTGGCTCGCCACCTGGGGCGCGATTAGTTGGAGAGTTTCGTCCCGTTCAGTTTCCTGCCCTGGAAGACGTCCTCGGGTTGTTAGGCCTGGAATACACCGCCACCGTCGCTGCTTATAGTGTGGTAATAGCACCCCGGTGATATCACTGTTATCGGACAGAATACACTACATGATAGGTATAGTGGTTATTACATCCGACCACAAGTAAACCGTCCAAGATTAAATAGACTTTCTAAATGTGCATACCCACAACAATCCACTAGTCGCCTCTTCTAGTCAGGTAAACGACTGTTTTCACATTCATTTAAAACTAGGAAAACGCTAAAGTCCCGTCGCGTTGTTGAGCGAGCACCGGTACGTGCAACACGACCCGAGTACGACATTCCCATAATGTTACATACCAATAAGTCTTTAAGGTCTTGACCGATTTAGCTGAAAATTTGTAAAATAGGAGAGAATGGATAAAATCCACCGCCATCTAGAGGACCTTGACATCATTTCTTTGGGAAAACTATTTTAATCTTTGATAACAAATAATACACTGCTTCCTCGATAGTATTTTGATTACTTCTAGGTGGCAGTGCATAGTGAGACTTTTCGTTGCCATGGTAACGTTACTTTTGTTAAAATGTTATTTCTATCTACACTACTTAAGGTCTTTACCGATTTAGCTGAAAATTTGTAAAATTGGAGATAATGTTGTACTTAATGACCCTGCAAAATTTCATAACGATCGGTAAAATTTTTTTTATTATTATTTTTTCTTTTTATAATCAACGATTGGATTTTGTTCAAAAACTATACAGCAACCCGCCTAAGTGGTATGTACATGTGTGCAAAATTTCAGGTCGATCAGAGAAACGGTGCGACCTGTACCGAAGCAGTAAAAAAACGACATTCGAGCCATAAGAGTCAAGTGGAGACGCTCGCTACGCTCGCTCAATAACATGGAGGTGTGATGACACTTCGAGAACGCTTGCTGAATAAGGTGCCTCGGTGAACTAGTGCTCCGCGACCTGGCTGTGGCACCCGCACATGCACCTAAACCACTCATTGATAACTATGTGTATGTAGTATACATTTTGTTCTGTTAATGATACAAATTTTAAAATTAAACGATAACAGTCGTTATCGCAATCAAAGTGTTAATTTTCTCTCACAAACTAATACAAAACTATGTGGAATATATGGAAACTCTATATATTAATTCATGAAGATTCATAAATACATTATTATAAAAATACCTTATCATGAAATAGAAAACCAAAGAAAACATAAAAACGTTATCCGGGTTGTCAATTCAATTTTTTGTTTAATTAAACGAGTGAGCGCAGCGAACGGAGTGATCTCCATTCAACTTAAACGGCCCTTATTCTGTTATTCTGCGTGCGTGCGTGTGTGTACGTTGAAAATCAGCCGAATCGCTGAACAGATTGCGCTGAAATTTTAAACAGACATCCGGTACGAGTTTATTGAGAACTGCTAACAAAATCAGGTAGATCCATTGCGATTTAAAACTACAAGAAATAATAAATTGAAAAATAGGCTTTCAATGTTTAGAAATTATTTTAAGAACAATGGTTAAGATTTTGAAAATATATTTTTTGTTTGTTATTTACCTGGCTGTGAAATGCCGTGTCCATGCAAGGTCTGTCGATGTTGCACGTCAAGGTACCCCCAAATTAAGCTCGTAGATTGAGTAAACTTTGCAATATTTTCACGTATTTCGTACTAGCTATGTTTTCCTTGGTATTGTCACAGATGATGGACTACACTGCGTTATATGCATTTCAAAACATGTTTAATTATTTTAAAAATATAATCCATAAATTACAAAATCTTTCCCGACCAGGGGATTGAACCCACGTCTCCCATATTTCGGCTATAAAGGCGCTTTAGCCAACTAGACTCGGGAAACGCCAAAGTCGTTGTTAGACGAGTGAGCGAGTCATGTGTTGAGTACCCGGGAACATTTGCATTTAAGATTGATAATTCAATTCATATAAATATTAGTTTTTTAAGTTTAGCTGTGTTAAGGCGAGGCCTGAGGTAGAATAATAGTGGACTGTAAATTGTAGAAAAAATGAATCGAAGTAAAACTTACCCAGATTGTTGTGTGGGCTTGAGAAAACGTGGCAGTAAGTGGGCGGCGCAGTGGGCTAAAGTTGGGAGTGCCCACCGCAGGAGATAGAAAAAGGATTAAAGAACTCGAGTTAAGAAGAATAAGAAGAAGAATAAATGCCTGCGCAAGATGTTGAGCCAGGACAGCACAGACGAGAACAACTCGAAGACAGGCGTAGAAGAGCGCAGCGACGGAGAACAACAAGGCTTGTAGCACAGGAGCGTAACACTTTAAAACTTGAATTTGTGAATGAGACTGTTTGCACTGTTCGGAGACTTGAGACTGGAGACTGACAGGTTTGAGCTGCTCCCTGAGCAGTCGAGAGACCAACTGTGTCCTACGGAGGTAGGCAGACAACGAACCACAGACTGACGCAAAGTCAGGGCAAGAACAGATAACGAAAACTGGTTAAGTAGGGGAAAGAGGGGAAACACAGGGTGAAACAACAAGACAGAATGATGCATAGACAATGAAGCGGAAAATACCACACTAGAACTAACTAATAAGAACACTGGCGCTTACATACCGCCCACCAAAAATGAACGAAAACCCTTTTTCTAAAACTTATACGAAAACCCAAAACAAAAACAAACTAAAGAAACGATACGAGAAGCTCTCTTCGCAGTTAAGCAGAAGGAAGCGTTACCAGTTTATTGACTGGTCTGGTATGAACACCGGACGCCGAACGTATTGAGGCGACGCGGGAAACACCATCACGACGGGGAAGAGATTTTTCACTCGCCCGATCGGCCAAGAAAGAGGACTAGTAGAGGGCGAAAAGAAAAACACTACGTCTCCTACCTTCAGCGGGAAGCTTCCACGAACCCACTTGCTACGCTGCATTAGCGTATGCAGATATTCGTTCGACCAGCAGTTCCAGAAGGTCTGGTGAAGCTGTCGAACACGATGCCAACAAGCCAAGGGCTTGACGTTGTCGTCCAGGAGACGTTCAGGGGGAGAAAGAAGGGGAGCACCGATTAGAAAGTGACCAGGACTAAGATAATTGATACCTTCAGCAGGGTCACCGGAGTGGGCACATAGAGGACGGCTATTGAGCACGGCCTCAATGCGAGCGAATAAAGTGGCATACTCCTCATGAGTGAGGGAGGTGTCTCCAATGAGCCGGTAGAGCAGAGCTTTGGCAGATTTAACTACTGCCTCCCAGAGGCCGCCGAAATTAGGGGCATAAGGGGGGTTGAAATGCCAATGGACTTGACGAGAGGCAAGTGCGCTGGAGACGGGAATTTCGGAGTGCGAAAGAAAATCGTAAAGTTCACGGAGCTGCCTAGCTGCTCCTACGTAGTTACGACCGCAATCAGAATAAATGTCTGAGGGTAGGCCTCTCCGAGAAAGAAATCGGTCAAGACAAGCCAGGAAAGCTTCCGTGGACAGCTCTGAGACCATTTCGAGATGGACTGCTTTCGTGGCCATGCATACGCAAACGCAGAGATACCCTTTGGTGAGAGGTGCGTTCCGACGCATGCTGGATTTTACCATGAAAGGTCCGGCGAAGTCTGTTCCGACATGAGAAAAGACTCGAGAACTTTGCACGCGGGATGCAGGAAGATCAGCCATCTGAGGCTGGAGGGGCTTAATGCGAAACTTGTGGCAAGTGAGACACTGATGTATACGTTGACGAAGCAACCCACGCAGAGAAACAATCCAATAGCACTGTTGTATCAAAGCCTGAACTGTTCTAGGACCGGAATGCAACGAGGACTTGTGATAAGAATCACAAATGAGAGCCGACAAGTGGGCCTCCTTAGGAAGGAGGAGGGGATGGCGCGCTTCTTCACTGAGGGAAGAATGACGCAAACGTCCGCCCACCCTGAGAAACCCAGAGGGGTCCAGGAAAGGCTTGAGAGAGGCGAGCCTGGCAGATACTTGTTGATCCTGAGCAAGCTGGCGGATCTCTTTAGCATAATAATGCTGCTGAGTGATTTTAATGAAGAGGTCCAGAGAGTCCTTTAATTCCTGGGGTCCCACCGTGCCAGTGGGAGGTGAGACCTTCAAGTGTTTTCGCTAAAAGGAGTCGAGAGAAACGAAACACCCAGGCAAACACCCGTTGAGCTTTGAGGAGTGTAGAAAACTTTTGAAAGTTCACTAACAGAGTGTCAGGAGCATCGACATGAGCGATAAGAGTGACTGCCTGCGGTTTCAGCTCGGGCAGCTCATAGCTACAGTCCAACGAGGGCGAGGATCTCCGCCAGTGAACAGGAGCATGGTGTAGGAACTCGGGCCCAGAGAGCCATAACGGATGCTCAAGAAGCTGAGCTGGGGTTAAGCCACGAGAGGCGCAGTCGGCGGGGTTTTCCTCGGAAGGTACATGGGCCCAGTCACTAGGTGAAGTGCTCTCAAGGACTTCCACTACGCGATTCGCGACGAAAGTCTTGAGGCGATGAGGAGGAGTAGAAAGCCACGAGAAGACGATCTGCGAGGCAGTAAAGAGATGTACCGAGGTGAGATTAAGAGGTCCAGCGAGGGCAGAGTAACGCGGAGCAACCTAGTGAGGAGGAGTGCAGCTGAAAGCTCCAGCTTAGGAATGGTCATGGGTTTGACGGGAGCAACCTTGCTCTTCGCGCGCACGAGACTAACGTGAGAGGTAGAGGGGCTGGTCTGCGTGTGCAGATACAGCATAGCAGCGTAGGCTTTCTCTGAGGCGTCACAGAAGCCGACGATGCAGCGAGAGGAACAATCGCGGGGAAAAGCGCGAAAGACCCTGAAGCTGTGAGTACGGAAGGTAGTGATGACACTGGAGAGCTCACGTTGAAGCTTCGGGCCGCTCAGGAGGAGCTGATTGAGAGAAACGCCTTTCTCGTCAGGAGAAGAGGCGTTGAAGACAACTCGCAGTTTCGTACTGGAGCTAGAGAGCTTGTGGACGCAGTGATGTGGAATGATGTAGATCGAGGGAGTAGAGGCGGGCTGCATATGTTGCAGTTGTTCATACTCTCGCATGAACTTTTGATAAGCTTCATCGTGCTCGGGATCGCGTCGCAAACGTCGCTCCAAACTAAGATAGTTTCGTAGTGCGGCTTCGCGATTGCGCGCGAGAGGGGAACATGATGGGTTGAGAGGGGAGGGGTACAGAATAACGTCCACTAGCGTCGGGAGTGTGGGGATCAAGAGGAGGACGCTCAGACGGCTGATCCTCGGGATCTACTTCCGGAGGGCGCGGAACTTCTTCCGACTCTCAACAGAGGCGCAGGTTGCGCTCAAGAGTTGAGGAGCAAGCGAACAGAGAGACAGGAAAATCGGAAGACGGTTCTACAGAACGACTTGGTCCTAAGACTACCCACCCGAACACGGTGTTGATGGCCGACGGACTACCGCCTCGGACGTGGTCACCTGACCTATTCAGGATCTCTGGGTAGAGGTCGGCACCAATCAAGAAGTCGACTTGATCGGGTACATGAAAATTAGTATCAGCAAGGGTCATGCCACGAAAACGTTCGAGAACTTCGCGAGAAATGTGACAGGTCGGGAGGTGATTGGCTATGGTCGGGAGGACGAGAGCTGAACGTGAAGTCCTTTCTCAGGAACGAGGCGCGATGCAATGGTGCATTGCACATTGCCGCATACCTGTGCGGCTGCGAGACCTATTCCCGAGAGTTCGGCACGGCTAGGTTGAACTTTCAGGCCTAGCTTCTGGACCAGGGAACGAGTGATGGCCGAAACCTGCGAGCCGGGGTCCACCACCGCTCGGAAGGGTTGAAAACGTCCATGAGAGTCGCGGATCAACGCGCGTACGGTACCCAACAGCACTGTCTGCTGACTAGGGCGAGTATCACGGAGGTGGCATGAGAGAACTTGGGACGAGACACCAGCGTCCTGAGAGGGGGAATGCACTTCTTGAGAGAGGGAGGTATCGACTTGAGAGTTGCCATGAGAAGTGGAGACTGTCGACGAATGCAACAACGAATGATGGCGATTGCTCCCACATGTAGGCAAGTGCTCTTTGAAGTGCACTGAGATTCATGTGCGAGCCCATGCAGTTAAAACAACGCCGCAAGCATTGCAGCGTGTGGTACTTGTCATCGAGGGATTGCTTCCGAAAACTTTCGCTTTGATAAATAGAATGAGCTTGTTTACAAACAGGACAGCAGGACTGCTGCTTGACACTAGAGCGTGAGATATCAGCGCGAACACGCCACGAGGCGGCGGGAGGTGTGGCTTCTTTAGCCGCGAACAGTGAATTAATCCTCTTGACAGGAGAAGATTTGACAAGAGTGGTCGTTTGTTTACTTAGGCCTACTGCACACAACTCCGTAGTTCGAGACTGTTCCTCGATGAACTCTATGACAGAGCTGTACGTCGGTGTAGTGTGCGATGAGTGCTTATTTTCAAAAGCTTTGCGAGTTGACGGGTCAAGGTTAGACAAAGTCAAAGAGAGCAACAAAAAATCGCCTAAGTCGGGCAAATTCAAAGCTTTTAAAGCATCAACGCAGTTTCGATGCACGCTGAGGAAAGTTTGAAGGCTTGCATGAGATGCAGATTTAGAGGCGTAAATTCTAAAAACTTCTGAACATAGAGGCTAGCTAACAAGCGATTGTTTTGATAGCGAGAGACAAGAGCTTTGAAAGCTAGCGGGTAACTATCGTTCGAGATTTGAAATCCCGATATCGTGGCGAGAGCAGTATCAGACAGCGAGGTTCTTAAATAATGAAACTTTTGAACATTATTTAGAGATTGGTTCTCATCGATGAGAGATGTGAAGAGCGAGTAATATTCTGTTCCAATTAGCAATATCACCTGAGAAAGTAGGGATTTCGATCGTAGGCAACGTAATAGGAGCTTTGGCGACCGTAGGTTCAACCCTAGCTTGTTCCTGACTTAATTTTTCTGCAGAGAGATAACGAGACTGAGCGCCGAACAGAATAGTTTCAAAGCTTGCTTGAGCTTGCTCAGTATCTATGGGTGTCGTCGGAGCAATGAGTTTTGCGTTCAGGTCTTGAAGAGCTGATTGATAATCTTGGAAGTTCGTTTCCAGGGTCGATAACTTTTCAAAACGAGGCCTGACAGAATACACATCACCAGGAGATAGATTAGCGAATGAGTCATAGGTACGTTGTACACTGGCGTAGACATTCTGGCGCTTAGATACGAGACGTTTTTGTTCAGCAATTTGAGCTTCCATTGCGGAAAAAATAACAAGTTAATAACAATACGAAGTACAGAAAAATCGAGCGAGAAATGACTAAACAGTATGATGTTTATTATACGAACGCGTGAGCGAACGAGAGAGAGAATGTGACATGGAATGTAAACACGAGACAGTGCAACGAACGACAGGTATAATGCAAAAATACATTTACAAAACCAGCGAGAGTGATTGAGGAAACAATACGAGTGTGCACTCGATCGAAAAGTATCGACAAGTACCAGAGATGGGCATCGAACCCAGATTCCGAATGGTAATAACAGGAGACAAAATACACGAGGTGAAGAGAATACACGAGAGAGACACAAGAGGCAATGAACTGACATACGAGGTGAGAAACACAGTGCAAACGCGAATAACCGAGAGAAATGGTTGAAAATCTTGCTCGAGATGACCGAAATGTCTTCAACTGATAAGAATATATTCGGCTCGGATGGACCAAAATGTTAAGGCCGAGGCCTGAGGTAGAATAATAGTGGACTGTAAATTGTAGAAAAAATGAATCGAAGTAAAACTTACCCAGATTGTTGTGTGGGCTTGAGAAAAACGTGGCCAGTAAGTGGGCGGCGCAGTGGGCTAAAGTTGGGAGTGCCCACCGCAGGAGATAGAAAAAGGAAAAGAACTCGAGTTAGGAAGAATAAGAAGAAGAATAAATGCCTGCGCAAGATGTTGAGCCAGGACAGCACAGACGAGAACAACTCGAAGACAGGCGTAGAAGAGCGCAGCGACGGAGAACAACAAGGCTTGTAGCACAGGAGCGTAACACTTTAAAACTTGAATTTGTGAATGAGACTGTTTGCACTGTTCGGAGACTTGAGACTGGAGACTGACAGGTTTGAGCTGCTCCCTGAGAAGTCGAGAGACCAACTGTGTCCTACGGAGGTAGGCAGACAACGAACCACAGACTGACGAAAAGTCAGGGCAAGAACAGATAACGAAAACTGGTTAAGTAGGGGAAAGAGGGGAAACCAGGGTGAAACAACAAGACAGAATGATGCATAGACAATGAAGCGGAAAATACAAAACTAGAACTAACTAATAACAACACTGGCGCTTACAAGCTGGTATACGGGCGCGTCAACTGTAAGGCCATAATGCGCCTCTCTAGCCAATGATAGGCTAGGGAGGCCTAAAGGTAGGGGGAAGAAAAGTGATGTTACGGGGTACTCAACACATGGCTCACTCACTCGTTTAACAACGACTTTGACGTTTCCCTAGTAATCAAAACAGATGTACACATATAGCCACGGCGTACTCAATGCCAGTTTTTAGTCTACTGGGCTCGAACCCAGATCATTCATTGCCGGGGCTATCTCCCATCTCGTCGAGTCCATGAAGTAGGCTACATGGCGTCCGACTCAGACAACATAAACTAGTGAGTTTAGTTTATTAGTGTCTGCCGCCAGGTCTCAAATCTTGGTTGAGATTCCGCCCTGCGCCTCGCCTCGCGCCGAGCTATACCTTTCACGAGCCTGACGCACCCTCGGACACACAGCCAACCTGCACTCCGAATTAACCAAACAAAATACATTGTCTGCATTTATTGGATGAGCGTAGCGAGCGAAGCGAAGATTCCATTTCACTACACTGGAGAAAAAAATCCGGAATGTTTTTTTTTTCTTTCCTTCTTTCTTTTTTTTTCTGTATTTTTGTGTGTTTGTCAGCACGATTCCGGCTAAACCAATACTCCGATTGCGATGAAATTTTTTGGAGGTCTTCGAAATCTCTGAAATTAGAACTGCCACGTTTTTGAGCGCAATCGGGAAATTTTTTTCTCATAAAAAACGCAATTTTACGATTTTTTTCGATTTTTAAAGAATTTCTTCGACTTATTACACCTACATGCTTTATCCGATTGTAAAGATTTTTTCACAGAACCTTAATTTAATGAATTTATATATTCGTGTGAAATTTGAGCGCAATCGAAAAATTATTTCTCGTGAAAATCAAAATTTTACAGTTTTTTCTTTTTTAAACAATTCTTTGACAAATGACACCTACAAGCTTTATTCTATTGTAATGATTTTTTCACAGATCCTTAATTTTATGAATTAATATATTCGTGTAAAATTTGAGCGCAATCGAATAATTATTTCTTATGAAAATCGCAATTTTACGATTTTTTTCTTTTTTTAAATTACGATTAATAAAAAAAATAAAAAAAATAAAGTTAATTTTTTATTTAATTTATTTTAATTTAAAACAATTTCTTCGACTTTGTAATACTTTTTTCACAGAACAACAGAAAATCTGCATAACACATTACGCACCAATTACGCTCATCCAACAACGCGGCGGGACTTAAGCGTTTTCCTAGTGTAATTTGATTTATTTGATTTTTGTATTCAGTTTGTATATCTGTATAGAATAGAAATAGACGATAGGTTAATCTTATGTTTCTAAATATTTATTTCACTGTGTTAGAGCGAGGAATTTGTATACATTGCAGTTTTTTGTCAGTCCGTTTCAGTTATATTACTGATTCAAGAACACAATTATTTTGTTATTTTCGCAACATAACACCGAAGTCCAACTCGCAACCTTCTCGTGGTTTTGCCCGTGAGTAGGGGAGTAGTACACTCCCTAAAACTAATGGCGATCTCTGGGTCGTCGTCGGGGAAATTTACCCTTCCCTTTGACTACCTCCCCGACGGCGATGACAATGACAACACGAACGGACGATGACACAGAGGAAGACAACCACGACGTGGGGTCCCCTGCCCTCCCCATACGCTTATGGCTGGTCTTGACCAGCACAAGCCGGTCCCCCTGTCCCCCGGCGTAACCCCTTACGTACGTTCCTCCCCCTGGAAAGAAGTATACATGGTGGTAGCTCACACTTATAGAAATTGTTTTATCTTGGAGGCGCGAATAATCTTAGCTGTTAAAGCGCCCTAAAATTACTAATAATAAATATTGCACCGCGTTAATGAGCGCGTATAACACGCGTTCTGATGTGTTATAACTAGGCCGCTTCGCGAACACTTTCTAGTCGCATTGATGGATGAGCGTTTTTGTAAGTTTTTAGTATGCGTGGGATCTCTACTTTTTCAAGTTCAATTGAAAATCATTTTTTTTAAATTATGATAAATTTTATAAAGAAGTACTAATTGCTATGGTTATACCTGCAGTGGCGCAACCCTGGGTGGGTGGGTGGGGGATTTTGGGGCTAAAGCCCAACAACAAAGCACCAACATTTAATTTACTAGGAAAACGCTAAAGTCCCGGCGCGTTGATGGATGAGCATTTAAAATTTAGTTTGCATGGGATATCTTTACTTTTGCAAATTCTTTGTTTTGCTGCCTACGCATTGTAGCTGATTGTTGTCAAGTTTCTTTTGTTACTGTCAATTGGCATTTTACCGTAAAAAACTTATATTAAAACGCCCTTATTTCTATAGATTCTGGCTAACTATTTAACTTTTTTCTTTAAAAGGTACTACATCACCATAACCTTAATGTCCATGTATAATATGAACGTTGTAGCCCCACCAGTTTGGTCAGAATTGGCCCAAATGGCACGAAAATATCGCACAAAAGATAAAAAAACTTATATTAAAAGCTTTATTTCTATAGATTCTGGCTAACTTTTTCAACTTTTTCTTTCAAAAGGTACTACATCACCATAACCTTAATGTCCATGTATAATATGAACGTTGTAGCCCCACCCGTTTGGTCAGAATTGGCCCAAATGTCACGAAAATATCGCACTAAAAATCGAAAAAAAAATCGTAAAAGTACGATATTCATGAGAAATATTTCTTCGATTGTACCCAAAAACAATACACCTCTAAGTTCAGAGATTTCGAAGGTCCTGTCAAATTTTCATTAAGATCGGATATGCCGTTTTCCTGGTAGAGAGAACAAAAACAAACAAACAAACAAACAAACAAACAAAAGAAAAACACGCGAGCTAAATTTTTTGGGGGTCAGTGAAATTGAAGTCTTCGCTTCGCTCATCCAATTATTTAAAGCTCTTCCCCATTTTGATGAAAATAAAATTGAAACAAATAAATAAAACAAATAAATCATAACACCTTGTCGCGTGTTGAGTTAGCGCTGTGGTCAGTTTGCGGTATTTTTTTCATTTTAGAGCTGTGCTTTGTTTTTATGACCGCCACACGCTCTAGTGGCAACTTTTTAGACCCAACTTAAGTTTCACCCGGCACCCCTAAACAGCAGCGCTGTCACTTTCAAATAGTGCATTTCCGATTCCGAATAATTGGATTTGTTAGAACAATTTTTTTTTTGGGGGGGGGGGTTGACCAGGATTGGTTAGCGCCCCCTCCCCCGGATGAAATCCTTGGTGCGCCACGGGGTTATACCAATTAATAGAATGTCAAATGTTTGTAGGCCCGAAGACTTGCTTTTTGAAATCATTGTAGGTGATTGTCGTCAAGTTTCTATAGTTACTTGCTAATTTTTAAAAAAGTTAAAAAATTCAAAAGCTTTATTTCTATGGATACTGCAGGCTAACTTTTTCAAGTTTTCCTGTCAACATGTACTACATCACCATATAATCTAAATGTAGGTCCATCTAAAATATGAACAAACCCACCCGTTTGATCAGAATCGGCCCAAATATCACGAAATATCGCATTAAAAATCGTAAAAGTACGATATTTATGAGAAATATTTCTTTGATTGTATCCAAAAATGTGGCAGGTCTAAAATCCGATATTTTGAAGGTCCCTTACAATTTAAGTCAAGATCGCATATGCCGTTTGCCCGGTTTGCCCGGCCGGTGGCGCGAGCAAACAGACAAAAAACAAGTTAATTGTTTTGGGTGTCAGTGAAATTGAAGTCATCGCTTCGCTCATCTAACAACATCACGTATGTGT
The DNA here is from genome assembly GCA_024449915.1 of Sweltsa coloradensis. NCBI lineage: Eukaryota > Metazoa > Arthropoda > Insecta > Plecoptera > Chloroperlidae > Sweltsa > Sweltsa coloradensis. Next base: position 22,980 of record JAMZAV010002321.1, on the reverse strand, counting down.
GTTTCCAGCATGTTGTTTTATATTTTGTTTTCATTTTTCTTCCGTTCTGTCCTCATCAGTAAAAGCAATTTCGGAACACTACACCATATTCATGAATATATATTGTATATAGTTTTGTAAGTTTTGTATTTATTTATTTTAACACTTGAGTGCAGCATTACTGCCATTTTACATCAAGGTAGATCATTCAAAATACAATAACATATAAACACAATTTATAACATAAAAAACAGTACAAATACACTTTTTTTACTGAACATAGTGATATAGGTTCCACTTAAATAGTTTATCTAGGTGCCCGTTAGGGCGCCGCAGCCAAGCCGCGGTGCGCTACACACTCAAGCACTTTATACAGCAAGCAGAGTTGGGGTGATTTCGAGGTGTCACCCAGCCGTCATGAAACGTGATGTGAACTTGAAAACTATCAAAATCGAGGGGATTTAGGTATCCGACAACACATGCCAAATTTGGTTGGGGTACGAGCATTCCTTCTTGGTAAAAAAATGACTTGAAACATGCTCAAAATCACTTTAAGGATGTTAGTTACTACTGGCTACTATATAATTCGTCAGTTTCAATTGCCCAGCGATTCTGACCAAACGTGTGGGGCAACAACGTTCATATTTTACATGGGAATTAAGGTAATAGTGATGTGATTCCCTTTGAAAGAAAAAGTAAACAAAAAAATTGCTGGAAGGCTTCCAAATAAAGGTTTTAAGATTAGCCTTATACAGGCATACAATCAACAAGTAACTATAGTTACGTGACACTAATCGCCTACATTGTTTACAAAAAGCAAGTCTTTAGACCACTATATTTTTTCATTCTATTGTTAATAATAATACCATAGCAATTAAATCGACTGATAAATTTATTATATTTTAGCAAATAATTTTGCAATGGAACTTGAAAAAGTAATGAGATCCCACACATAACAAAAACTTGTAAAAATACAGCCAAACCTTACACACTCAAAAGAAATGAGATTAAAAAAAGTGCCAAGCTCATTCTACCCTTCCACATTTGCGCATTATTAATTCATAAACGTACACTGTCCCGTAACAACATCCTTGAAAAGCTTGGCAAAATAGAATTTGCATGACCATTACGTTAAAATTAATTAGAAAAAAAGAATTTGGATGAACTATTACGTTTAAATTTGTTTTTGTGTTTTTGTTTTTGTTTTTTTCTCATGATTTCGAATGAATGATGCTCAAAGAGACACAAAAGAACACATTGTTAATAATATTACATTTATTTAAAAACTAAAGTGTACTATGTTTGATGATTTGTGAGATGACGAAATGATTATATATCTAGGCGAAATTTATTAACGAAAAATGTCAATTAACTGAGATTGAGGAAAAGATTTTGTATTTGTGTTATTTTATATATTATATTATGTTAGAATAGTAAACTAAAGTATATATATTGTTATATATACGTAGAAAAAGTTGTGCATGCATGCAGCATATGGTTTCTCAACTTGGCATTGTAAATGTGCATCATATTACTCGCACATTGTGGAAAAATAATAAATATGAACTTTTTTTACTTCCAAATATTCATTTTCCGTTCACATAGAGTATTTTAACTTTCCTTTTCTTTCGATCGTATAAGAGAGAGAATCTATTTGGGATTATTATCAAGCTCACTGCCTGAGTCGTAGTGAGTGTTTATGATATTACATTACGCCCGGGCGTGAAACAAGAAAAAGCTCTTCGGGAAATGGAAAATCCATGTATGTTTGCAAAGAATCAAGTAGACACATTATCTGTACCATTCACTTGCCATTACCACTCATGTAATTGCAGTAAATAGTTTATACACCACGTCGTTTCAAAGAAAAGTGGTAGAATAGGATAATAAAATGGCAATTATCGTTGTTTAAAGCGAAAATACTACGATATAAGTGTGTCTATAAAAATATAAGAAATATATTAATGGAGCACTAAAGCACTGAAGGAACATTGGCAACAATGCAGTACATTCAAACAAACACAAAATAACAAACGGCTTGTAGTTTATTTATTTCTTAAAGGGGAATATTGAAAACTGTTACAAATAGGTTGCCCTGAAGTCGTTTTAATTCAACTTGCAAGGCAATATGACCGCTAGAAAATATACTGTTGTGTAAAATTGCCATTTCAATTATAAGCAACAGCAACTGTCACTGAGTTTTTTTCCTTATCAGTGGAATGGATGCCCGATGTATAGGGGGTGTGAGCCTCTGCAGGTGACTTACTTGGTTATTAGGGTTTGTAGGGAAATTGGGCACGGAATATTCAAGGGCTGTTTAATTATGAGGCATTCGCAATAACGACCGAGGAAAACCTAGGAAAAACCTTCAGTCAGGATTGCCGGTCTCGATGGGATTCGAACACGGGACCTCCCGAATCAGAGTTTCCCGCTTAACGCTCGAGCCAACACTGTACTGAAGGTTTTTCTAGGATATCCTCACTTTTAAGACGAATGCAGCGTTTTAAAGAGTTGATCTCATCTTGCTGTAACTCAAACTGCTGATGTAAGGTATACACATCAGTTTAATCCATAGTGACAATCTTCGGGTGATGTTTCAGGTACAATAGTATAGAACTAGTAGTGAGTGAATATTAATGATGGATTGAGAAATGGTTTTAATAGGCCTGTGCAAAGATATCGATTTTTCGATACGATGTCAATATTTGAACTCCATATCGAAATATCGTAATAATTATTTAGGACAAATACAAATGAGAAATGTAATTCTATTTGTTAAACTTCAATAACTAGAACGATGTTAGGGATTTTTGGTTCCTTAATGCTGCAAAACACAAGACAAATTTGTCGATTTCTTCATATTTGGTGGAGGTGCCGGGTTACTCATTGCGTTTTTTGCACGCTTGTTATTGTAGTAGGCCATCAACTTTGATACTATTAACTTTTCTTTACCAACTTCTTTTCTTTACAAAATATTAAAAATTTGATGTTGATACTATATAAAACATCCAACCCTACGACGGTGGTAAATATCGAGAACACTCCGATGTTCTACGATTGAGCCTGTGGCCACCCGGCATATTCTCGAGCGTAAGCTACATGCCTTACCATGACACTAAGCCTTGAGTGTCCCCCCAGCAATCCACTAGTGTCAGATCAGTGTTAGGGACGGAGGATATGGGAGGTACAAGCGTTCAATTAGCAGTCCTATTCATCAGGTCAACTGCTGGTTGATTACTGATTGGCTGGTAAATTCTATGCAAACGATATCACGGCAAGCTGTAGGACTAATAAGAAATATTTTCTGTGGACTGACCTAGCATGAAATGTGTTTGGAAGAGTGAATAGTAATAATTATTAAAAATCATTTACTGGATAAATTGAAAACAACTTTTTGGAAACTTTGGCTATTGTCTTTGTTTGTTATGGTGTGTTTTTATAATTTTTATTTTTATTCTTTAAATAACTTCATATCGAAAATAATTTATGTTTTCTAAAGGGTTGTCTTCAATTTAAGTATTTAAGAATTTTTACCAATATGGAGTTTAATTTAAATATAGTATAATTATGTTCCCTTGTTAGTAGAAACACTTGGTTTCCTATGTCAGCACTCACCACTCATGATAGGCCATTCAGTGATGACCATTTCCCTCTATACATGAGTACTGTCTATGATCACACACACAAACACACCTCGGAATTTATAATAAGAGCAATAAATTCTCCTTATTCGTGAGCTATGAACTTGCAAATCTTTGCGTATAGCTTACAACCAGATCGACGAACCTTAAAATACGGTAATATTCAAGAAGGGGGTAGCCGCCAATACCCCCTCTTGCACGACGCCCCTCAATTTAATCTTTGTAAAACCTAACCTCTGGGCAATTGAAACTGATGAATTGGGCAATAATAAAAGTAGCCGATTTTGAGCATGTTTTAACCAATTTTTTAAAACCAATAATAAATTTTCGAAAACCAATCAAATTTTGAAACTATTGTCGGGTATACCCAAATTCCAATGATTATGTAGTATCACGTGTATTCAACGTTTCCAAGAAAGCGCGTCAGATCTGATAGCTCACTCCACACGGAGGCTTGGCTGTGGCACCTAGAATACTGTTAGCAACAAATAATATAAGCCAGTGGAACTGCTGACGGATCCCACATTAATTAAAACCACCTGAGCATTATTTGCACCCAATACGTCATTTGACGACATTTAGAAATTTGCTAATAAGTAAGAACAGAATTTAACGAGAGAATCTAAATACTCAACTCTTAGTTCAACAATTTATTCTAGAAGGTGATTGTTAATTCATTCTATAAATAATGCTGTTCAGTCACCATGACGTTACATGCCGATGGCGTGGGGAAAAACTACAACTTTGTGTCAATAGAAATGAAAATATTTACTTTGGATTGGTTTAAATTTAAGTAATGGTACTTTTAAGTGTTATTTTATCCATTTCGAACACCCACGTCAATATTTGGACTTGGTGAGCATTCCCCAACAACGGTTGAAAAAGCAACCCAAAGTTATTTGGAACTCCTGCATTGTAATCAGGAAAAGCGACGGGCAATGTAACTAGTCCGGTAGCTTGGCGAAACTCCACCACATAGTTAGTATAAGAAAATTAATATATGTTGTTACGATGACTTTATTGGATTCCTCTGTGAATTGTGCTTTGTTTAGATTTAGAAATTAGTATTGTGACTAAGGGTGTAGGGCATGCATTTTACGCAAATTATTGCTATTCGTTTGGCTGAGTGTTCGGCAGTTGTAACGAAAGTGTAAATAAAGGTATCTACAATCTATTTACTAATTTAGTTTTCCGGATTTTAGATTTTGCTAAAATGTCCAAAATTTACTGTTTTCGTGAATTATTTTAGGGTCTGATAGATTGAAAATCTACGACTGCAGGGCTGTTATATACACTTTATTAAAAACCTTGCAAAGTTTGATATTAATCGGATGCTTCTTGGCCGAGCGAATATCTCTTTGCCAACTGCCAATGTGTCCTTTTCCCTGTTAATTTAAACCACAAATAAATGGAGTACCGTTTGAGTGTGCGTGTGTGTGCAAGAGAAAGTATTCACCGCCCGTGTTGCGTGTGCGTGTGCGTGTGCGTGCAAGAGAAAGTATTCTCCGCGGGTGCGAAGTGTCTGGGGGGACTACTTTCACCGCCCTTTGATCTCTCACGGGGGAAACTACTCCGACCTACGTCATTAACTCTTAGATCGGCGTCAGCGCATGACGTGAGCAAACTCCAAACTTGCCAAAGAATTTTCTCCCTCTGCCTTTTCTCTCTCTTTTCATTAAAGGAAAATAGCTGAGAAAACTGTATCTGTGAGGGAATGTATTTTAATTAATTAAAACTTCCGATCTAATACTCATCTGTTTCCTATAGTGCCAAGATACGGTCAATTAATTAAAACCCATCAGGGGTAATTGTCGTTAATGTATTTAGTGTCACTGTTAAATAACATTCGTAAATATTTGCTAGTACGCATAAATTGAGTGTACAAAATGAAACAACCGCAACAAAGTGTTTAATGATTATTTTTTGCAATTTTATTAAGTATTTAAATGAGGTCAATCAATGGATCAACCTTTAAGCCAGAGCATTCATCCCTAGACGCACCTTGCCCACAAGATTAATCAGACACGTTGTTTCTCTCTGTCAAAGATCCGCCGCTGGCAAAAAGTCCTATAAAATAGACCCAGGAAAGCCCAAACTACTCTTTTCTTACCCAAATGTGTACAGATGTAATTTTAGTGGTACTTCGTTTTATAATAAATATCAATTAAGGAATAGCATTAAAATAGTGTAGTTAAGGACAAGGTACTTCTCATTGAAAGAATGCTTCTTAATGTTGATTCTTTCTATTTGGGTGCTGGTATGAAGCGTATGGCACTACGAGGATGTGGGTTCTAATTTTGCATTAGTCATGGGTTTTTAGCAATTGTATTTCACCATCATCTATCACCACTCATCTTTAATATCAAAATTGCAATGAAAGATACGTTTCCACTGATTCCTATATTTCCTATTAAAAAAAATATCGATCTTTGGTTGGTTATCGCTCACTCGTCGAATGCGTCGGGGCCTACAGGGTTGGCTTGGTCGCTTTGGTTTTCTGTCCCTCACTGAAAATCAGTTGTGTGACGGAGTTGGTAGACTTTTAATTCAGATTTATTTATTTATTTATTTATTTATTTATTTAATTATTTATTTAATAATTGCAAATCAATCGTATTGCTATGTGGAGCATGCCAAAAGTTATATTCTTCTGTATGTGTTCTGATGATGAATATATACATAGCAAATACATAATTTTTTAAATTTTTATTTATCCATTATGTGTGTACATTCACATAACTTGTTGCAAATCGTGTATAAATATTCTGCACCGTTTCCAGCAAAAGAAATGAGGGAGTATTTTGTAAACATGATTTTGTTTTGGTCTCCACGGCTTTAAAAGCACGTTTAAAAATCGATGGCATCACAAAAAGTATCTTCAATTAGGTACGAGAAAGACGACAACGCTGGACCAAAAACAACCAACCAATACATTTACTGGCTTTAATGTCATCAGAAGAAAACTGGAAGAAAGTTAAGACTGAGGGGTTTGCTAACAATGTTAAACTACTGGAAAAACTTTTTCATTTCTTTAGGAGTTTAATCAACCAAGCCTTGGCCAACTCCAAGGTTTTTTACAATTGCATCAAACAATTCGCTCAACTTTTTATGGTGTTAAAAATAAAATGGATTTGGATTTACTACGACTCTTTTGTGTCGCGTTTATGTTTCTGGACAATGGTCCATGATGAAGTGCGGAAGTCAAAACAACGCAGGGTAGTTTATTACTACTTCACACACGTTACACGTTTCTTGAGATTTGTTGATTTTAATGTTGTTTATTTATTTAACGTCATCCTACTCAGTTATAAAAACTTATTTACAAAGGAGGAAAGCAAATGAGATAATTAACTATTAAAGCAACCATTTAAGTAAATTCCATACATCCATGATTTTATATTAGGTTGATTGTATATCATGACATAATATTATGTTCTTATACGTTAACTGAAGCAGTGCTAAAAAGCAGTCATCGTCGAATATTTCTGTTAATCATGCATTTAAAATTGAATACTAATAATGAAATCAATTGAACATTATTGGCATAGTTTGCATTATGTTAACATTATATTAATAATTTAATAAAATAGGCGGAATGAAAATAAAAATGGAAACTAAAAACAAGAAAAATTTCAAATTAATATTATAACTATTAAAACAAAAACTTGTATATAGCACAACCCACGCATCCTTCTGCATTTACACACTTATAAAATACACATGTTAAAAGAACGGGTACGAGAGAACCCACAATAGTGATTGAAGCTTACTATTGTTTTTCTCCGTATTCTCCCACGTTCAATTTTCTTAGAAGTGCCGAGATTATAAATATTTAAACTGTCCAGGGGAAAGACCTTTCTCCCTGAACCACAGGGTCATCAAAAACATTTTTATATCATCTTTATTGTAGGGAATAGTCAAAACAAAAAACCGCTTGCCTATCGTAGATCATTTTCTTGTTTTATCATGAAACTGAGTTCCATTCCTATTTGTCATCTGCAATCTTGAAGCGAAAATTCCTTTCGCCTTATCTTCTTGTATAATCTATTTTGTGCTTGTGCTTGTGCTCATGACTAATAGAGACTAGTATGTATGACCTTGTCTATAAAATAAGCTTAAGCAACGTGAAAGAGAAGTTCCACGCTAAGAAGATGTATTATAACGATGTGCGTAGGCCTACTGTAAGCAGCAACGTATAGCTTTGATGAAGAAGCCACACAAACCTAAACTTAGGTAGGCAAGGATTGGGCCAAGTAGGGAGAAGTACTTCTTGGCATTTGCCCCCACTCACTTCCACTTCGAGCCAGGGCGAATGAACAGGGCCCGAATCCACAGAGGAGAGAGAGTATAGATACCGGGGGTTTGTTGGTGGTTTGTGCGCTAATTCTCCGATCAAACCACCAAATCCGTATTCAAAAAGGAGATAATTGAATCCTGGGGTTTTCAATTTCCCCAAAGATTCTTCCTGCTAACATAGTATACGGAGATTTGTGGTGATATCGAAAAAAAAAATGGCGGTAGCTGTTCATAAAGTGGATTTAAAAAAAAAAAAAACTAGCACAGAACTCCTTCGTTTTGGATCCGGGCCCTGGTTGACAAAAGTAGGGGTCTGCAAAGATCAGAAGTCTCACCAAGGGAAGATCATTATAAGCTCTCGCTAAATATATTCTGAGTGACAGTTCTGAATAGGGCATTTCAGTTGTGACTTCAAATTTAAAATTGTACTTTTTCGAGCATGAAAAAATGAGGTTTTACTATTAGAGGTGATTGTGTATGTGATAATTATGTCGGATAATAGTACAATGCCCGGACATACACAGGCAAATTGCGACCAGTCTGGGCTGAGCTCTGTGGAAGAAGAAGAAGAAGTTCGTTTAAACCTGGGACTAATCTCTGCACGTCTTCTACTACAGCGAATTTACTACACTTCCAGCTGCGTGCCAATGTTTGTCACAACTCACAAGCAACAATTGAAAATTAGTTTGTAATCCCGTGACTTAGCAGTGTCGTCTCGTCTTCCACATCGGGATAGATGGAACCGAGCAAAGCAAGTATAAATTACAGTGCTACCTTGGAACCCACGGGAGCCTAGTTCGCTGCTGACACAGCCGCAGCACTTAGTCGGTAAAGCCGGGTTCTGATTGGCCGCCTTACGAAGCAGTTGAGGTTAATCTAGCGAGGAACCGGCGTAGCGGCCATCGGTGCGGAGCGCAATCCATCACCAGACGGCGCGTCCAATCACTCGCGGCCGCCTCACTCATACAGCCTAATTAAACTACACGCCGGGGAAATACATACTGCGTACCCTAGTGTGGCGACTTATATTACCTTGAAAAAGTATTATTACATCTTTATTGTCAACAGGACCTTGATCCCACAAGTGCAATATAATAATGCTTCATCTAATAATACGTAACATAATCATATAATAATACAAGGTTTGAAACACATGAGTGAACATAACTGAATATACACAAATGCTACGTAAAAGAATATAAATAGCTAGATTGTGTATACTTTACACACATAACAAAAACTTGTAGAAATACAGCCAAACCTTACACACTCAAAAGGAATGAGATCTAAAAAAGGGCCAAGCTCATCTACCCTTCCACATTTGCGCATTCTTAATTCATAAACGTACAGTGTCCCATAACAGCATCCTCGAAAAGCTTGGCAAAATAGAATTTGCGATTATTAATTTAACGTAGTAGTTTATCTAAGTTCTTTTTTTGTAATTAATTTAAACGTAAACATGCAAATTCTATTTTGCCAAGCTTTTCGAGGATGCTGTTATGGGACACTGTACGTTTTATGAATTAAGAATGCGCAAATGTGGAAGGGTAGATGAGCTTGGCCCTTTTTTTAGATCTCATTCCTTTTGAGTGTGTAAGGTTTGGCTGTATTTCTACAAGTTTTTGTTATGTGTGTGATCTTATTACTTTTTCAAGTTTTCCCTTACAAAATTATTTGTTAAAATATAATATTTTTATCAAAGTTGATTTAATTTTTATGGTATTAGCAATAACAATAGGATGTAAAATATCTAGGCCCGGATTCATGTACATCCTGGGTATAGGTGGTATAAACCATGGTATAACGACGGTATAAGGACTGGTTAAGTCTAGGCAACTCACATCCTATTAAAACTTTCCCATGTAACAACAAACGCACAACTAATGTAATTTTACACCTATTTCACTGCTCCCACACGAGGGAAGCGATATATCTAGACGGCCTTGACCCCCAGCCATGTAAATCATCAGATAATCAGAAGAATATTGAAAATTTTCACCATCTTTTGTTTTACATTTTTATTAAAAGTGACAGGAGATTGCGTGAGTTGATTAAAAGTAAAGAAGAAGCTTATTATTGCCGTAAATTTTGGAATAGCCTAGGACTATCATACCATTGTTTATCTGCATTAGGCTTGTAGTAATCAAAACCAGTTATTTGTGCGGGAAGTGTCAAAACAAGGTTGTGCTGGCCTAGGGTTGGCTAAGAAAGGCCTAGGGCTTGTCAAACATGTAGTGTAAGTATTTATTTATCTAGTCCTATAGCCTAATGGAACTTTAGACCTACACTGTTGTATTATAAATAATTTTCTACATCTGGGCCTAGGCCAGGGACGGTTTCTGATTTGTTTTATGAGAGTATAATGACACCTTTTCTCGTTCCACACAAAGAAGAAAAATTTTAAATGTCCGCCATTTGTTTACGTATCGCACTTTCCCGCCTAACTCTGCTTATACCGTCAACAAGTGTCAAGTAACTATGGTTACTTGTTGATTATATGCCAAGTGTTTAAGGCTTATTTTAAAACCTTTATTTGGAAGCCTTCCAACAAACTTTTTCAACTTTTTTTTTCAAAAGAGACTATCATTCTATAACCTTAATGTCCATGTAAAATATGAACATTGTAGCCCCACCCGTCTGGTCAGAATCGCGGGCCGACGTATTAGATGTTAGCAGTAGTAGGCAGTAGTAGGCAGTAGCAGTAGCTAACATCCTTAAAGTGATTTTGAGCATGTTTGAAGACATTTTTTCACCAAGAAGGAATGGTCGTACCCCAATAAAATTTGGCATGTGTTGTCAGGTACCTAAATCCCCTCGATTGTGATAGTTTTCAAGTTCACATCACGTTACATGACGGCTGGGTAACACCTCGAAATCACCCCAACTCTGCTTGGTGTATAAGGTGCTTGAGTGTGTAGCGCACCGCGGCTTGGCTGCGGCGCCCTAACGGGCACCTAGATCAGAGCTCGTGTGTATGTGTGGGTTTTGTGTGTTGCAAGTGTCAGCATTAATAATAATTTTTGAAGGATTTACTGCAAGCAGTTTTACACAGGTTCAAGTTATGAATGACAGTTTCTTTTGAAGCAACATAGTTAATCTCTAACGTAATACTGTGCAGTTGCATTGACCTATTTTGCATTTTATATTATTAGATCATGATTTGATAATGTTTCTTGTTAACCCTCTTTTTAAATATGTTATTACCTTGATAATGGACAGTTTGTTCGTCGAGTCGTTGGTAAATTTAACTAGGAAAACGCTCAGTTGGACACGTTGTTGAGCGAGCACCGGTACGTGCAACATGACCCGAGTACGACATTCCCATAAGGCCCACCACACAGTGTAGGCCTAACTGGATATTGACATTGTACACTGTATACTATTCCAACATCTTTGCATTGTACTAATTCACGTCATGCCTTCTAAAGTGTATCTTTGTATCTTCACTGCCTCCTTCATTTTTTAGCATCATTTTTCGAATTATGATTACCAATAAGTCTTTAACGTCTTGACCGATTTAGCTGAAAATTTAAAAAATAGGAGAGAATGGTGTACTTATTGACCCTGCAAAATTTCATAACGATCGGAACATTTTTATTTTTTTTATTTTTTTTTATTTTTTTATTTTTTATAACCAACGATCGGATTTTGTTCAAAAACTATACAGCAACCCGCCTAGGTGGTATGTACATGTGTGAAAAATTTCAGGTCGATCAGAGAAACGGTGCGACCTGTATCGAAGCAGTAACAGAAAAAAAAAAAAAACAGACATTAGAGCCATAAGAGTCAAGTGGAGACGCTCGCTTCGCTCGCTCAACTATTTAATATATGGAATACAATTATTATACAATATAATATCTAATTATAATAATATATTCTTACGATAATTTTTATAGTAGGCGAATATGACGCTGATATGATGGGAGTTTTGACACAAATTTAAAAAGTGCAGACTATATTTAAATATAATATGATTGTTACAAAATTTACTGTGAAAGCAGCTGTAAACATTTGTAATAGATGATCAAGGTGTTCGGAAGCGCGGCTCCGCTTCCACTAGCGCCTATTACCGCACGCCTCCTTTAGCACTTAACACGGTTTCGCCGACGCGAATCCATGTGAGATAAAAACCTGCAACTTGCTTCAATCGATGGGCTTTTACTATGAGATGACCCATTTCAAGTTTCATCCCGATCTGCTGATGCGTCTAGAAGTTATTCAGGCGTCAAGATCGTTCAAAAATACTTTCTTCTTGGTGTTGGGTGGGTGGGTGGCTGGCTGACGAATTATGTATCAGTTTGTGGGCCCTCAACGGATAATGTTAGAGAAGCCAAATTTTGCACCGATGTCAGTCATCTCAGTGGCCATGTGCTTGACAAACAGTAATTGGATTTGATGACCCGAAGCTTAGATAATGCAAAAATAGCAAATTATTTAATTCTTGTTTTGCTAAGCAATGGATAATGTTAAAGAAGCCAAAATTTGCACCGATGTCAGTCATCTCAGTGGCCATGTGATATACAAACGGTAATTGGATTAGATTTTTTATTTAAAACTGAGATGCTCAAACCTTTTAATTATCAATGAGTGAGATTTTATTTTGAATCATTGTAAATAAAGTAATTTTCTCTACTTGGATGCTAACTTCCATACCGTGTACGTTCTAAAAAAATTATTGATATACCATACAAAAATGCAAAAACTTGCAAAAAAGGGGCCAAGCCGAAAACGAGGAAGATACAAGTGGCTCAACTGCATAAAGTGGTGATATCTAGAAGTGTGGCCAAGCCCATTATTTTGCTTAAAATAATAAATATATTTATTAATTATATAATAAATTAATAATATATCAATATCCATATTATTATCTAACTATAATTATGAAATAAATAAGTTAACAAAAATAACATAAACATTAAATAAATTTATTGAAACATTTACATGTGGAAATATCAAAATTAACAGACGCCATTCAAAATTAAAAGCTTGGTCGATGGATTTGGATTGGTTATGTTTTGATTAATTAGTAACGACAACCAAGATGGGAGATGGTCGCTGCCTATTGATGGGCCGATGACGACGTCGCCAAGCCGACCAGATAGACGGTCACTTACAAGAATGTGGTCTGGTATTTAGGATCCCATGGGGCCAAACGTCACATGACGAGCATTTAAGTCTCCCATGAACACGAAGTTTGGAAATGACGCCACGTATTCAAAGAAGTCTTTGTGTGCGGTGATAGAAATGGTAGGCGGGAAATATGCAAGGACGATCAAATTGGCTCCGAACGGAGCAGAGAATGATTTCGAGTTGACGGAATTGCAGTGGAGGAGTAATTTGAGTAGCCGGAAGTTCTGGATGCAGGAATAAGGCCACTCCGCCCCGAGGCTGTTGACCAGGAGGGCAGACCCGATCCCTACGGAAAGACGCGAATCCTGGAAGACGGAGAGTATGGCGAGAGGAGGCCCAAGTTTCTGCAACACCGAGAATGTGAAGGCGCTCTGATGTGCACAGGTTCTCAATTAGAGGTATCTTGCGAGAGAAACCTCTACAGTTGGCGAAGCCTGGTGGTACCTGGTTCCACTTCCTCACTCCACACACGGGATTTGCGTCCACGGGTAGCCTTAGATTGCCGTTGCTCCATATTTGGCGTAACAGCGTCGTCAGCATCTGGAAGCTCAATACTAGGGGTGAAAGCGTTGGCAACAAATGGAAGCTCCAAGTCCCTTCACCTTACGGATGAAATGCTTCTTTAATGATTGTTGTTCAGCAGGAGGAGAGGAACGCCGTTTACGGTTATCTTCTGGCACCTCGCTGCTAGAGAAGCAGGAGACTTCCATTGAAATAGAAGGGAGAGGAACGATTTGTTTTAACAGACTCACTAGGCTTCATCACTTTCTTGGTCATCATTGAACCCAACCCAACAACATCAGGGGTAGCATGCGAGGGCGGTATTAGCGAGGTCAAGTCGGCGAGGGTTGGAACTGACGTGGCTGCAAGTTGAAGGCCTATGTCCTGATCTTGAGACGTCGAAGCAGACGCGGCCGCCGAGGGCTGCGACAAATTCGCCCACGTGTTTTTTGTACGGTCGATCAAGGGCAGCTGCACAGGGCGCTTCGCCTTGCAATCAGCCCTGAAGTGGTCTCTAGCATTACAGATGGAACACGTTTTCAGCTGTCCTTCGTAGGTCACCAGCACACGTATACCCCCGACTGTTACGTAGGACGGGATGTGCTTCGTGAGGTCCATCCTAACCTTACGAACCCCGTTCTTTACCTGGTATCCGTGCGAAGTGGACCACACCTCGTTCACGATGTGCCACACCAGCCCGTAGGCACGAAGGTACTCGCAAAATCGATCATTCGAGAACTCGAGTGGTAGGTTGAAAACTCGGATCTGCCTAGGTTGGAACTGTAGATTATATTTCGGTCGTAGAGAGGCTTCTTTTCCCACGAGGTTTCTGGCAGTTAATGAGCTGACCAGCTCTGCTCTGTGACAGCCCTCTCACTCTGAATCACGCGCACACCTGCAACACATGAACAATACACTTACACCTGAGCTGCTATTAACCTACTTGCCCTAATGTGTTAACACAAATATACACTGTGCAACACCTAGTGTGTAAGACAGTACAAAGTATACACCTAACCTATGTCCGACGTTGCTTATTCAGTGTGGGACAAAAGAACAAAAGGCTTAGACCTTGAGTAACACAATAAAAAAAGCCTATAACACCTAATCTCCTAACCTAAACTAACTAACTAACTACCCCGGGTCCAGACGGGGTATGGCAGTACAAAGTCAAACCATTGAGTATGGTCAAACTGCAAATCAGCAATGATTACACAGTACTTGTTCAGTGTGTTACTCTTGCCCTATTTGTAACACAATAACAAAAGCTTACACCTAATCTAGTAAAGTTTCATTTGTAACACATTTTAATATAAAAGCCTTACACCTAATCTCCTGTTATGCTAACAGTAAAGTGTGTAGGACAGTTCAAAGCTCGTTACCCAACCTGCTATTAATTATTAGGTACACTTTTCCGTGTGTTACAAAAGAACCAAAACAAGCCTTACACCTAACTATCTACTAATTTAATTTGTGTAAGACTCAAGGACTTACTAATCTACCCGGGGTCTACTAATCTTCCCCGGGGCCCATGTCGGCAAGGATAACCTCGCCACGTGTGATGGGCAACCGTCGAGCTGCCTCTACTACACATTTCATTGCTGCCCCCAGCGCCCGTTACCCACGGATGTGGGATTGGGTAGCTAGACAGGGCAGCTTTTCCGGGCGAGCCCCGTGTAGTCTGCACGGCTCACCCACTATACTTCACCCCTCCCCCTGCTATTCTAGATCTAACAGCCATACAGGAAACTGTACAGTGAACTAATGCACTGCTAAACTGGCCGACCTGTCCCGTGATGGAACAGGTAAGCGATATTATGTACCGGTACCTATACTACATCTATTGATGCAAGAGTCACTGCAATTTTCACAATACAGCTCTATGAAAATTTAAAAATCAAAAAACCAAAACGTTTGTGTGAAAGTAAGGCCTAAAGAACTTACCAATTAGCCATAGTTTCCTTCGTAACGTTTGTAGATAATACCTGTGCGTGGTCAAAATTGTGCAACAATCCTCGGCGTCTCCAGAAAAGAAGCCATATTATGTAGTGTCTGCAGAGGATAACGTAGTTACCTGTAGCGATTCACATGTCGGTCGTAGACACTAGACAGTCATCTGTAGGCCTATTGTACGTCTATGAGTCTAACCATGCTGAATATTATATTATATACATTTCAGCAACAATCATTGAACCACTTTAACAGTGAATAGATTATAATTTATAATTACAATTATCAAATAAGAACGTAATAAAGAAAATTGTTGTTCACAGCCTCCTACAGCTGTCACTGCCTGCAATATTGTTATTATATCTTTATAATATATTTTTAATTTTTATACATTTTATGAATTTATTTAAAACGTATTAATTTTATGAAGTATAAATATTTATTTATTATATTATAACCGCCACTTTTTACTCAAAGTTTGTTTCTTCTAAGGCAGCATAGACAAAAAGTATCTGACAGTACAAGAAACAACCCTCATCTACCTCGCTTGGTGGAGGTGCCGGGTTACCGTTATAAGACTAATACTTAGTTGATTAGTATTCACTTTCATACAAAGTATTCAATTTTATTGTATTATCTTCTTTTAGCTTCAAATACCACCTGATGATACAAGAAACAACCCGCATCTCCTCGCTTGGTGGAGGTCCCGGGGTTACCGTTATGAGACTAACTAGGAAACGCTCAGTTGGACGCGTTGATAAGCGAGCACGTGCTATAGCTAGACCCACATTGCACATTTTTTTAAATTTAAAAATTTACGACGTTCGCGTTTCCAGTATTATTTATTATTGCCAAGGTATTTGGGTAAACCCGTGTTTAAATCTTTACTTTAAAATCCTCCGCCATCTAGAGGATCTTGACTCCTTGGGAAAACTATTTAAACTCTTTGTTGACAAATAATAGACTACTTCCTCGAAAGTATTTTGATTACTTCTAGGTGGCAGTGCATTAGAAACTTCGCGCGTCTTTTCGTTGCCATGGCAACGTTACTTTTGTTATAATGTAATTTCCATCTACACTACTTATCGGATCAAACTAAAATTTACATATTCGTGACCGGACGGACATTCTAAATGATTTGGCTATGCCGGTTAGTTTGAAAAAAAACTTTCGATTAACTTTAATGTAACTTTTTAACTTTTTGAACGATTTTGCCACAAAACTAATGGCATTCAATCGAGAACAAAGCTTGCGGATGGTGAAAATTTCAACTCGATCCGAGCCTCCGTTCGAACGTTATCGCGAGACATACAAACAAAAAAAAAAAAAAAAAAAACAAAACCAGTGACTAATTTTTCCGGCAGAGTCAAATGGAAACGCTCGCTTCGCTCGCTTAAATAATTAGTTTATCAGTATTAACTTTCATACAAAGTATTCAATGTTATTGTATTATCTTCTCGTAGCTTCAAATACCACCTGACGATACAAGAAACAACCGCATCTACCTCGCTTGGTGGAGGTGCCGAGTTACCGTTATAAGACTTATAACTAGTTTATCAGTATTAACTTTCATACAAAGTATTCAATGTTATTGTATTATCAAACAACCATGCATTAAAATAGAATAGCGAATGTTCCCTACACCTCATATTACACACATTTTACACGCTTCTCGGTCAAGTTGTGTTGAAGCATTAAAATAAGGTCCATGCTTATCTTGCTTTCAATGCCTTCCATTGAACTTTTTTTCCGTCGAAAGGCACTATATCACTTATATCTTATAATGTTCATGTAAGATCTGAACGTTGTGGACAGAACATGTCGGCGTTTCGCTTCCGATACTACCTTCCTATACACTACAAACTGAATTGCGCTTTTTGGTGGAGGTGCCGGGTCCCTGTATTTTACCAATAAAACTAATTTATCTAGAGGTGAAACCATAATATTTTATTACAAACAGATATTAAAATTTGGATATTGCCATACAATTAAAGTGATTGTAATGAATTATTCTGGGAGAAGTTAAAAGTCTGTTGAAAAAGAGGATACATTTTTCTTTTGGCAAATAATCCAACCATTGAAAACACACTTTTTGATGAAAACCTTACATTTGGGTGCGTATATTTTGTTTATTCAACTGCTGAAAAATTATCTACCAAAATAATTTGACATTACGTAATTTAAATAAGTCATTGCACTATGACGAAACAAAATCAAAGGGATTGATATGGAAGATGCGGGAAAATGAGCGTACTGTTTTTTGGGAGGTAGCAAAAAAATGCACACAGTGAATTTCACAATTAATGTTATAGTAAACAAACAACAAAATATATGTATTGAATAGGCGGGTGTGTGTACTACTGCTAATTACTTTAGCGGCAATAATCAGTAGTGCAGGTAAATGTAATTAACGGTGCTGTTTAATTCAAAATTAATAATGAAATCAAAAGTATAAAATTTTTCTTTGACAATATTGTAATACATAACAGACAGATTTTTTATTGCTTCGCGTGTCATGACGGGCATTTGGTTATTGTTGTAGCTACACTACCGGGAACACAGGGCAAGGTCTAGAATAAAAAGGGCAAAGTACCGCCCACCCCTTTGTATTTCAAATAAACAGAATACATGGGGGTCGGGGTTTTTCCTTTCAAACCTCGTTGTGCCAGTAGGACTATAGTCCAAATCAAAACCATTTTGACTACGGGGAAAATAAGTTGGGGGTTTTTTTAAACTTTAAGGCCCACCTATTGTTACGAGAAACCCAAATAAAAATCGTCTGATTAGATTAAGTTAAAACATCAAATTTTACGTTCTTATCTAAATAGAAACGCTATAGCTATCCATTTTTTTATTAATGTCCATATATGAGGCTATATTTCATATAGCTCACATGATATAGCAACTGTTATCACTGTTTACAGGCTTCCTTGTGTTCAACAACAACGAGATTCAAATGCAGGAAAAAAAATAACTATTTATTTTTGTAATCTACGTCTCTTTTACGCTCTTTAGTACAATTACTGGTGTTAAATTACATTTCTTACGAATATAAACATGCTAGCACTTGCTGTTATCGTACTAAAAGAACCTCGACGGGGCGATAGGAATCACCAACTATTTTTTTTTTTACTTTTTGAAATTTTTTACGGCGATTAAATTTTGCAATTAAGGACACAACCCCCCTTCACATTTTTTTAAAATTTTAAGATGATTGTGATTGTAAGACCGGAGCTGTTATTAACCACCCGGGGGAAGAAGCGGGACGAGTTGATGTTTACACTTTCCGTATGGAAAACTTAAAATTAAATTATTAAAACAATTCATTATTACAAATCTCAAAATACGCCGCTGTTTTTTTTGCGATCTATCTTGTTAAATTTGACTGTAACCATTTATAAAAGCCAGTTTATTACGGGGTTTTTTTAACTAAACAAAAAGTTGTTGATAAGGTGGAAACAGCCAATCTTGATTTCCGCGAATCCAATCTCAAGGCTGTATAGTTTAAGTCGTGGCTAACACTCGCTTTTAAACAACTTTTACAAGTAATTTCATTTTCCCCCTTAATTTTTCCTTTAATTGACTATGCTGGGGGGTTGGAGCCAACAAACCCAACAAGTCTTGCTTCCTTGCAAGCTATAAAACAAAGCGTTTTAAAATCGCAAGATGTTTTGGAATACCCTAAGTTTGTGGTAGGGTAGTTCATGGGGGGTTTTCTTTGTAATGGGGGAAAGGAAGGTCTTAGAAAATTATTGCAAAAATTAAATATTTTGACCCTATGTGTTTTTTTTAAAATTGCGTCTCTCATAAAGTGACTGACCATGTCGATTATGGTCAGGCGAGTTGGCTGACATAGAGTTATTATATGGAGGTACTCGTAATGTTACTTCGACTCCTTGGAGAATCTTTAGCCCGGGTTCCCTGGGGCCGGAATGCCCTAATTTTTTATCTTAGAAGCTTCAGATGGTTTTTTGAGGAAAAAACTTTTGAAAAGGGTTAAACCCCCTTGCCAGCAATGCATAATAGGTTGCGAGATGGAAACTATTTTAGAAATTTTTTAGATATTTAAATTTGGTGTGAGGAATATTGGTTTTACTAAAAGTAAGATGCTAAAAATTCGAATCACTAAAACACTTTTGACTACATACGTTCAAATATTCTGCAGGGAAGAATTCCCCAAGTTTCCCAAATGCATTTCGTTGGTCTTGTTGTTAGCGTATCTGCTTCCAATGCAAAGGCCGGGGGGGCCGTTCCCGCTAAAGTCAGTATTTTTTTAATTCTGTTTTTACTTAAGTCCATAATTTCGGTCTTGGGAGTTTGAAAGGGTGACTTTGGACCGCCCTAGCAACGAAGCACATATAAATTCAGAGTTGTTCTGAATCGGCCTTGTTGATTCTGGCGTTGATTCGCGGGTGTTGCACTGCCCCATACCACTGATTGCTATATTTCCTATTAAAAATATCGATCTTTGGTTGGTTATCGTCACTCGTCATTGCGTCGGGCCTACAGGGTTGGCTTGGTCGTTTGATTTAAAGTCCCTCCCCTGAAAACATTTTTCAACGAGTGGGTGATTCTAATAAATTTAAAAATTTTTTTATTTTAATGTTATTTCCGTACGTCTGTCTGTTTGTGCGTGTTCGAGTTTCACGATTACCGACATGTCTCTGATTAGCATGAAGTCTTTTTTGGCATTGAAACCCTTTAACCCCGGATGATTAGAATTTTGTTTGGTAACCCGGATATTTTAGGGGCTGGGTAACCTTTGCCCCCCCTCCCCCCACCAAAAAAAAATGTTTAAATTTTTGGTAAACCGACCCTCCAAAAGCTTAGTTTTCTGTTTAAACAAGCGTGGAATAATACGATAAGCTTCACTCCCCATTTGTACTCCCGCATCCGTGCTTTTTAAAAAAAATACGGCCGATACTTTTTGTCACCGTTTTTTAAATTTTCCTTGGCACTGACACTCTAAGCTTCCTACCCCACCGTCTGTGACATCTTTTCTTCCATCAAGCGACACTTGGGGAGCATCAAAACCCTTTAAAGGATTGCACTTTATACTTCATCGATCGCGAAAATTTTATTTAAAAAGTTTTCCCCCTTGAAAACTTAAAGAAATTTAAAATTTAAAAAAAAGGGGCATTTTAAGAGAATGAATCTCTATTCCCAAAAAACCCACTTGACTTTTTTTTTTTTAAACGTACCAAGGCGTTTTTCTTCACGAGAGGGAAAAAGTTTCCGTAATGCCTTTAACGTGTCTGTCAAACGTCTAAAAACCAGCGAAATTTTTCATAGGAATTATGATTTTTTTTAACGCAAAAATGTAAAAGGGTGAAACTTTTTTGTTTGTAAAGAAAAAGGTGTGTGGGGTGTGGGGTGTTAGTGAAGGGCTTTTCGTTCGTTTTTTAAATAACCAAGGGGTGTAAAATCATTCTCGTTTATAACGACTCTTTTAAATGGTTTACACAGTAAAGACCCCCAACCCCACCCTCAACCACCCTGTCCCATTAATCTCTATGTGGAAAGCTGTCCCGGCTTACCCGGTCCCCTATTTAAAAGAAGCCCCCCTCCCAGGTTAGGGGGGCCGGGGGCTCGTTCGCGCCGGATTTACTACATGTGCGAAGTATGTCTTCAAGTGGGTTAGTTTTCAAGTTTTCAGTTTACAGGCGACCCGGGAACAGCGATACGAGTTGCCGTCCACTCTATTTGCCACTTCGCAGAACACACAGTCGTTATTTTGGGACTTACTATACAGGTTAAATTAAAATTTTTGATAGTATTCATTAAAAACGACACAAAAAGAAAAAACATTTCACACAATTCATAAACTGGGCCCTACTAAAGTGTTTTCTTCAAATCAAGGCGGAAATTTTTGCATAATGTGTATTTACTTTAAATGTTGTAGCGGCTTGAATGCTTCTCAAAAAAAATCGCGAGCGAGCAAATGTAAAAAATGTCAATCACCCGAACAGTGGCTCAGTCAGTTGTCAGCGAGTTTAGCTAGGGAATGCCTGGATAGAATGAGATAGCTGAGGGTATAGCGTCTGTTTTCTCAATTTATATTATTTTTTTGATTACAACTTTTCAAACATAATATTTTTAATTACGATAAAAACTTACGATTTATTTTAAACTTTTAATAAATTTGGTTAAACATAAATTTTGATTGTAGAGCATCATTTAAAAAAATTGTTCTCTTTTTACTACAAAACCAAACGTATTATGTAATTTTTACATTCTCTGTAGGATTTTTAAAAATCTCCAAGGGAAGAATTTAGGTGTCATCATTTATTTCAGGGGCCCATCATTTTAAACCATATTTTTGAAAAATACTTTTAAAACATTTTGGGGTTTTTTTGATTTCAAAAAAAAAAAACTGAATTTTTTTTTTTTTTTAAAAACAATCAAAAATCAAAGTTTTCTTTTGTTAAATTTTAACGTAGATTTTCTACTCTATTTTTTACAGTGCAAATTATAAAATTTGTTATGTTGTATGTGTCCAAAAATTGTTTTATTAACTGGCCAAAATTTTAAATTCCGTACCACAGAGTAGATGTTCATAACATTGAAAGATGAAACATGGACTAAAAACGCAATTTTACATAAAGCTTAGAATACAAAAGGAATTTTAACTCACATATATACTTTACACAAATTTTACTTTTAATTTTCTTAAGATAAAAATTTAAACCCTTCCAAAAAACACGTGTCAAATACTTTCCAAACCAACATACGTCGACTTGACTCATAAAAACCATGCAACAAGAGGTTTAAAAAGTTTTAATTCATTAATTATGAAGAAAAGATACCAAAAAAAAACCCAAAATTTAAATCTGTTCGAATCAACATAGGTAGTTAACGCGATTCTCCCCCTGCGTTTCTTTTAAAAAGTCTTCCCCTCGCACAAATCCCGTATTTTTTTTATTCAAATTGTTAATAAAAATTGATTTTAAAAATTTATTTAAGTAAACCTATCGATCTTTGTATTTGTTTTTAAAAATAAATCTGGTATCTGCACTTGTTGATACATTAGCATTAATTGTAATTTTAAATAGTAATTTTTTGGTTTGTTGACATTTAAAATCCTTCCCCTTTTTTTGAAGTATCTTGTAAAACCCAAATTATATATAAAGTTGTTTTAAGAAGTAAATATTTAAAAAAGGATTTATTTTTGATTTCTGTAAAAAAATAATTGGGAAATTTTGCTTGTTATATAAACAAACTCAAAATATTATTTTTTACTTTTCTGATCTGTCAAACTTAGAAAATTTTCCCATAATTTTCTACTTTTTACACGGAAATACAGAAACCCATAAACAAAATCTTTGACCTTTTCGATGCTTGGGGAAATTTTTTTTATTTTTAAAGGAAATTTGGGGAAAAATTTACCCTTTTTCCCCGGTTTTTTTGGAATTTGTAAGATTAAAGGTTTTTAGTTTTCCAAAAATTTTTTTTTAGAAAAATTTTCATTTTTTTGGGGGGCAAA